>JANHFN010007805.1:26902-59783 GCA_032468175.1 Toxicocalamus goodenoughensis | reverse complement strand
ATCTATCTATCTATCTATCTATCTATCTATCTATCTATCTATCTATCTATCTATCTATCTATCTATCTATCCATCTGGGATGCTTTGGGCTCTGTTCCAAAAAAATTGATACATTAAAGGACAAAAACTGACTTTGATTTAATTTAATCTAAACATAAATTTTAGTAAAATTAAATGCAGTTCAATGATTAAATGGAAAAACAGTTAATAGAATATATTCAATGATTTCTCTCATCTGTCATTTTTAAAATTAAACCCAGAAGCAACTTTTGAAGCAATTTTCAGGCCACACACATGGCTTTGATCGGCTGTGAAGCAAACAAACTCCTTGTCATATAACACATTTGGGAAATTTTACTGTAAGTTCCAATGTCTTGCTGTTCAAAGAAAAGTACACTGTGGATCTTTGAAGGGCTGGGCAGTCCAAGTTGAAAGACAAGGAACCTTAAAATAAGAGCTTCAAATCACCCATGACCACTCAGTTTTTCGATCATTTGTAATCACTCTTCCATTATGGTAAGATGTGTTTCTACTGAAATAATACCAACAGTTCCATGGGAGGGGTAGTGAGCAGACCTTACTTATCATTACCAAATGCTTTTGGTACTATTATGTTTGTTATTTATCTTTATTCTTTTTAATTGTGCCATAATATAAACTTCCCTAATTTTGTCAAAAAAAGTGTTGGAAGTTAAAAAAAAACACCTCTCCTAGGAAAATGAAATATTTTAGAATATACTAAAAGGAGAATATTTCCTCTAAAAAGAGAAATAGAAACTCAGAAGCAGAAACTCACCTCAGAAGCAGAAGCTCACCCCCACCTTTGTTAATGAGCGGGCCATTCTACATAACAAAGCCCTCTACACATTTCACCAGATGGCCTGGGAAGATTGCATCAGCCAGCACTCAGGTGAAGCCATGTGGTCCAGACAAAGTCTACAAAGTTAGCTAAGACCCCGCCCCCTGGGAGTCTAACAGCCAATGGGATACATTTCTTACACAGCAACAGGAAACTCTAAGGTGGGGCCCAACAGTATGTATATAATTAAGGGTCTCTCAGCATCTTGCCCCTCTTCTTTTCCTTCAGCCGACATCTTGAAGCATGTGATCATCCATTTCACTTTGGAGCTCCAAGCCATGTGGTCCTGTCCACCATTAAACCATCTTTCCAAATAGTCTCCATGTTCCCATGTATTTTTTTCCCCACTTGGACCGGAACCCAGAAGGATATTTCTTCTAACAGCCCCATTTTATGACTTTTCTTGCCACATTTGTTAAGTGAATCACTGCAGTTGTTAAATTAGTAACACAGTTGTAAAGTGAATCTGGTTTCCCCATTGATTTGGCTAATCAGAAAGTCACAAAAGGGGAACACGTGATCTAGGGACCACTGCCACCATAATAAATGTGTGTCAGTAGCCAAGTACCTGAATTTTGATCATGGGGATGCTGCAACACTCATAAGTGTGAAAAATGGCCATAAGTCACTTTTTTCAATGTTGTTGTAACTTTGAACTAAGCAAGCTGTTGTAAATCAAAGACTACCTGAGTAAAGTCTCATAGCAGGAGGGAATTGTGTCATTTCTATGTGGAGTGTGCTTACTTAAATTATACCACTAGTTCCAGCATTTGACCAAAGATAGCAATGTGGAGGTGAATTGATAAAAACAGTTTGCAGTCGTACAAAAACATTTGTACAATCTTTATTATTCCTTTCAATAGAAAAAGAATTATATATATTTTCAGGTAAAAGTTGAAACAATTGCTTTGTCCAAAGGCAGACCAAAGCATAGATTGTTTAGTCTGTAACTGAACTGATTGCATAGAAGAATTTGTGCTGCTATGTGACAGATTGGAGTCAGTTACAGCCACCCCTGGGATCATATCAATTGCCTCATTCAAGGAAATACAGTGCAGTTTTATTAAATTCTATAAGCCATTCATTATTGTATGCATGCCATGCTAAGCAAAGACATTTGGCCAACAAGTACGTGCGCTGCCAACTTCATTATTCCTTTCGTGACATTTTAACTCAAAATTGTGGCTTGTTTGGGGACATTACAATAGCAACATCATGAGGAACAAAGCAAGAAAAAGAGAGCACCCGGGATATGTTAATGCCTTGTTTAAGTTCAAGTGGGGAATACGCCTTCAGACTTGCAAAACAGTTAATTCTGTGGCCGGGTCTAAATAATATGATCCATGGATTCACATAACAAAACATATGATACCACTGAACAGTTCATACTCTTCTTTGTCACTGTATCAGACTGTTTAAAAAAATAGATTGTTTTCTCAAGCTTTGGTCTTTGGTCACTCCTGTGTTACAAGAGTAGCAGCATCTGTAAAAAAAATCTTAGAAAAGGTAGGTGTTATCATAGCTCTTGTAGACTGCATACTCTTAGGGCAAAGATGATTTGAAAGCAGCTTGTCACCAACAACATTGAAAAATATTTTCTATATGGCTATCAAGCACCAAACTGTAAACTTCACTATAAGTCTGACTAAGCAGTATCTGTATGATTAAAATTTCACAGTAACCCATTTGATACAACCAACCACTGTTGAAATTTTTAAGTCATAGAAAGTTGCAGTGGTTGGATTCAAGTAGCTTGCTAAGCCAGAGTTTAAGCATCGTCTGTTAACTAAGTTGCAATGTGTTGCTGTATGTTCACTTTAATGCAGCATGTTCTTCTATTGGGGCTTATTTAATGAACCATAGTTAGTCTAATATGATGCTGTCAATTTTTAAATGACAGCTATGCCACTGGGACCTGTTAGAATTTAATTAAGACTATTATCCGGTTTGAGGGAATAGACAATCATTTTACTATTTTCAGTGCAATTATGTGCATTATAATTTTATGACGTGAGATTTTCAGTGCAATTGTTTGCATGTTTATAAATCTAAAGTATAAATGTACCTAGAATGTTTCTGACATTTACACACAAAAATCTTATTCTTCCTTATGGATGCTTTACAGGGGGATATGAGGTTCTGTTTTATGGCAAATAGCTACAATAAAATCAATACAATATGAGCAAAAATCTACACCCAGTCTACTCTGCTCAGTATTTTATCTATTTTGCTAAACAATCACATATATATCATTATGTACACATATATTTCGTACTTCCCAGAAACCAGAGGTTAATTTTTAGATGTAATAAACATGCAGATTTTATTTATCTCATTTGTCACTAAGCCCAGCTCAATTAAAAACTCTAGTGCAGCTCTGGCTTCATAAAATACTCTCCAAATTTAAAGCTGTGGGATAATCCAACCTGGTTCTTCAGATCTTCCAAATGTACCATGGTCCACTGCCCCTGTAAATAGGTCCAAATGCTTTACTTGTCATCTTCTCCTTCTTGTAATGATGATTACAATTCATGTGCTTTATGAAGCTAGAATACAAGTGCTCATTGTTGCAATACACTGTTAGTTTTAATATAGTCCTTGATTTACAACCACAGCTGAGACATTTGTTAAGTGAGTTTTGCCCTATTTTATTATTTTTATTGCCAAAGTTGTTAAGTGAATCACAGCAGGTATAAAGTTAGTAAGAACAGTTGTGTTAGATGAATCTGGTTTCTTCATTGACTTTGCTTCTCAGAAGTTTGCAAAAGGTGATTACACTGTAATTGTCATAAAGCTGAGTCAGTTGGCAAGTGTCTCAATGTTGATCATGTAACCATGGGGATGCCGCAACAGTTATGTGAAAAACAGTCATAAGTCATTTCTTTCAGTGCTGTTGTAACTTTGAATGGTCACTAAATGAATTGTTGTAAGTGGAGGACTATCGTAATGTCATTTGGTTGTATGTCCTCAGATGGTAATTCTTCAAAAGTAGTGGTTATAACATGTATTAAATCTCATTAAGTCCCAAATTTTCTCCAGCGACCAGAGTGAGACTTAAATTACCGGCTTATTTTCTGTGGCCAGTAATTTGAATACTTTTTGTGGTTGGAACAGGACTTCAGTTCGTGCAAAGCTTCCCAACGAAGATGCCGGTTTCTTTTTTCTTCTGAGTACAAGTAGAGGTTTCTGTGTGCGTGAATACAAAAGCAATTAAAAGGAACTGGAAGGCCACCAAAGAATCGTTTGGGGTTTGAGAAGGGAAAAAGAACCCTTCCAAGTTTGCAAAGCTTTGTCAAAATACAAAGTGCCATACTCCAAGGAAATGCTAAACTTGTAAGATCAGGATTTTTTTTTTTAAGGGAAGAAGAAATACTAGGAAAAAAGAGGCAATCTCTGTGGTTAGCCAAATGTAAGAGCCAAGAACTTTTATTATTCTGCCATAAGTTTTCCTCCATGCATGAAAAAGACAAGGGAAAGGGAAAGTACGTTTTTTCTTGAACTTTCATTTTGTTCAATATTAAAAGAGCTGTAGGACAGCTGTAGATAGGAGTGTGATTTTATCTCTAAGCAGAACAAAGGAGAACCAAAGGAGGAATGAAAGAAAAATCCGCTGTACTAAACAGCAGAGATGAAAAAAGAAGGAAAATGTGCTTCTTGTAAGATGAAAACTGTCAGAATAGAACAAATAATTAAGGATTAGTAAGCATGAGAACCTGGGGCACTCCAAATCTTGCTGAATGACAGGTCCTAGTTACTGTGATGAAGGTTGGACAATGATGGGAACTGTAGTTTACCTGTTGTGAAGACCAAGTTTCCATCCTTATGTCTACTTGTATTTCTACTGTACTCAGGAGAGAAAAAGCCACCCTGGATGTTCAGGGAAAGCTTCACTCCTTTAAACCTGTCCATGCACACAACCAGCAGAGGTTTTTCTATGCCATCAGTATTTCTGCATCAGTGTGGAAGCCGTAGTATAAAACAAGGTTCTTATGGAACAGAAGAAGGCAAATGTAGCAAATGCTCACATTTTATACAAGCCCAGCAAATTCAGTACATAAACTAACTAGTTATGTGCAGGGGTGGGTTTCTACCAGTTCTGTCCACCTCTGTAGAACCGTAGCTCTGAAGAGCAGCAGACATAGAACCGGTTCTATGTCTGCTGATGTTTTTGCCCATACACCCACCTGGGCTCTTACCTGACCTTTATTTCCTGATGTTTTCAACTTCAGCTACCGTGCGAGGCACAGCTGCAGTTAAAAAAAAGCAGGAAAAAAGGCTGCTTCTCTGCATGCAGCATACTGATGACGATTTACAGGTGCTCACCAGCAGCTCGTAAATGAAAACTGGTAGTTAACCCTGTCGGATTCCACCCCTGGTTATGTGTATTTAATATTGCATATTTTATGTGGTGTAATAGGCCTCTGTAGACTGCATCCTTTCTATCCCGTTAATAGTTCATTTTCACATGACCCAATCATCCATGTCATGTTGTTGAAAACCAGTTGGCAATGGAAGAGAAATATCATTATACCTTAATGGCATATCATTAACATGCTCAGTCAGAGATGTAACTATGAATCTTCATGATAGTTTCCCACCAATGACTTTAAATAATTATACATTTCTGGCAAACTACAGCATGCAGCTTTTTCATGTAAAATAACTTTGTAAAAATAAATTACCCTAGTCTAACATGATAAGATTCTTCTTGTTGTCCTACAACCTGAATTGTCATCCTTTCAATATACTGAACAAACCAATAATTAACTTGATCAGTTACAGAAAATGATCACATATTTATATAACTGAAAGGTATACCTTTAAATCACAGGATTGAATTATTAGAGGCACAAGTGAAAAGCATCACTAATCTACAGTATTCTCATATTCTCACTTCTAAATGATCAAGGTTGCATGAGTAAATTGGGATGGTTGTATTCTTCATTTTTTCTAATTTTCCAGAAAAAGAAAATAATTTAGGGATTCAGGTATACAGATTTCTGTTGGTTTGTCCCATTTTTATTTCTATCATAGATTCACTCAAGATGCGTGAAATAATCCAATTTTACAAACTAATTAACAAAAAAAGCCAGTAGGAGGCTACATTGTTCAATAATGGTCAGTCGTGTCTTGCTGAATAAGCCACGGTTGTGTTTTATTTTATTTTGTTAAATTTAGGTGCTCTTCAACTCCAAACTGATTCTTGGAAGCTCACAACATAAAAATTTAAATACAAAATAAACAAAACAAAATGAGCAGCTGCTCAATATCATCTAACCTACCCAATGAGGGTGCTCTCCATCCACTCTAACCTCTCCAAGGTTCAGGAGACTGCCTATGTCCTTGAGATCTTCCACAATGCCATCAAGATGGGACTCATGGATGGGACCTAATTCTAGAGCAGGGGTCTCCAACCTCAGCAACTTTGAGATTTGTGGACTTCAACTCCCAGAATTCCCAGAACTCTGGAAGTTGAAATCCACAAGTCTTAAAGTTGCTGAGGTTGGAGAACCTTATTCTAGAAGGCAGGTGCCATGAAAGAAAGAGTATGCTACTTGGATTCTGATAGATGGCATTGTTCAGTCAACGGAATCCGGTGTATGCCAACTCTACCAACACATATTAATTGGGCAGAACCATGGCAATAAGCAAATCATACTTTGTCTATGTTTATTATTTTTAGGGGACTTACATAGTGTTCCCTCCTCCTACTTTTTCCTTGCAGAACCAATTATGTGACGTAATTGATCCAAGGGAATCTAACCAGGAGTAAAAGAAAAATAGACAACAATGTATGCAGACAAAACAACAAAACAATGTAGCAGAAAAATACACTTGAAAATGTTATAAGACACACAGGATAAATGGGTATGTTCCAATATTTTTATTTATTTTGAAACAGGAAAAATAAATAAATGACTACATAAAGAAAAAAGTGAGAAAGGGCATAGCAGATGGAAAATAAAATATCAGTAAATAAAGAATTTACAATTTTTATAAAATTTAAAAATCATTATTCATTAACTAAATAATTAATTGTATAAAACTACACCCATCTTGAGAAAGAATTGTGAATTATTACAAGACTCTAAAATTAATATTTACATTGATACCACCACCGTTTATCATTATACAAAATAAATGTACATGATCTTATGAAAAACAATGAAAAATAGATGCTAAAATAAAAAAGTAAAAATAATATTAAGTTCTAGATTACCTCCCATTGTACTGATTTATGTTTACTTCAAATTATTAATAAACATTACAAATGTTTCAGGTCTTTATATCAAATCTTTTTTTCTTTAAAAAGCATACTTTCATTATATGATCTTGCCTTCTTTCGTGACATGTAATAAACAGGGAACTCATTCTT
The DNA here is from genome assembly GCA_032468175.1 of Toxicocalamus goodenoughensis. Lineage (NCBI taxonomy): Eukaryota > Metazoa > Chordata > Lepidosauria > Squamata > Elapidae > Toxicocalamus > Toxicocalamus goodenoughensis. The sequence goes on along the minus strand of JANHFN010007805.1, from coordinate 52,548 downwards.
CCTTAAATTTAGTCAAACTTCTATTCTTGATGCATATTGTTAATTTTGCCACATATATTCCTCATGTATAGTCCTAATTTTTTTAAAAAATAAACCTTATTCAAAAGCAAACCTATTTTTAAAAATCAAGAATAAATCATTAGTTATGATCCCATAACTTTTATACATACTAGGGTAATCAGAAAGCATTTATTATTGTTTGCTCTACAATCAGCCAGATGTTCAGACTGTGTTTGTCATTTTTATCTATCTATTGACCTGGGATAGGCAGATGTTGATGTTCGATGGTCTTCATGGTATCATCACAAGATGTAAGCTCTTCTGAGCAAAGCTGACTTTTGCAATTGACTGATGGTGATTTTGTCAATGCGGATGGTTGTTCAAATGGTGCTCCAGTTGTTTTTGGATTGCACCCAAGGTGCCTACTACGTTTGCTTGCTTTTGCTATAATCATTCAATCTCTGTATTTGCAGGTCTTTGTATTTTGCTATCTTGTCCAGTACTTTCTCTTCTGTTCTGCTGTCTCCAGATACTGCCACATCCACTATTCAAATTTTTCTGACTTTCTTATCAACAATTGTAAAGTGTGGCTTGTTATGTGGCAGGTGCCTGTCAGTTTGAATTCTAAAGACCGGAGCACTTTAGTTCCTTCATTATCTATCTTTCTCTATTTTATGAGCCCACCATATTTGCTTGCAGGCAAATATTTCTTGAAGATCTTCCAATGCACTGTTATTGCTACTTTGTCAGGTCATTGCTCCTAGTCAGTCTTTGTGATCTTTTTGCAACAGCTAACCAGATGTTCCACTGTTTCTTCAGCTTCCTTTGCAGAGGCAGGACTTGCTGTCAGTTGCTGTCTTCTCAATTCTGACTTTATATGCATTTGTTCTTAAGGCTTGCTTTTGTGCAACAAGAATTAGCCCACCTGTCTTTCTTCAACTTTCCTGTTTAGTGATTGCCAGATCTTGCTATCTGTTTTGCCTGCTATTTTGTTTATACAGTGGCCATACAATACTTTGTGTTCCTCTGTCTCTTTTCTGTTCATTTGTTCTTTCTTGTAGGCCAGTTTCATCTCTCCAGCAAGCCTTCCTGATATACTAGTTTCAGTGAATCTTTCCTATCATTCATATGTTCTTCCAGTCCCCCCTTTTTTTCTTCTTTCTGATGACCTTGCAACATTTCATGACCACTTATTTTTCTTGGTAAGGAAAGTCTGTTTGCAAGGATTGCTGCAAGGAAGAAAGGCATGATACATTGTTGTTATTTTTTCCTGGTTTTCCTATCCAGGTTTTTAATTATGCTTGAGTCCAGTCCACTATTCCAGCTGTGTATCTAATGACAGGTATTAATTGCCCTGATTGTATTTCCTCCACGAGTCTGGATTTTAAGATCTTCACTCTCTTAATGTATTCACTTCTAACCTTTTTATTCATTTCAATGTGCTTGATGTTGTCAGCTTGATAGATTGGAAGAGGTTAATACCAAGAGAGGAATCTTTCAAGGAGACTTACTATCACCATTACTTTGCCAACAATACTGGATAATTCAGGTCATGGCTATCAAAAACATCTGCTAAGTTATCCCACCTCCTTTACATCGACAATCTAAAGCTGTATGGAAAAACATCAACTGAAATAGAATTGCTACTCAACACTGTCTGTATAGACCAGGGATCTTCAAGCATGACAACTTTAAGACTTGTGGACTTCAACTCCCAGAATTCTTCCTCCAGTCATGTTAGCTCAGTAATTCTGGGAGTTGAAGTCCACAAGTCTTAAAACTTGCCAAGTTTGAAGACCCTTGGTATAGACAGTCAAGTTATTGCAATGAAATTTGGACTGGATTAATGTGTCACACATACTATCAAATGGGGGAAAATGAAAACTGTAGAGATCAAGATACCTTATGGAAATAACACTGAGGGTCTGGATGAAGACCATCCCTGCAAATTTATTATTATTAAATGTATTGTTATTTAGGTTGGTTGCACAATCAGCCAGGATCGAATTTGGTATTTTTAACCACCTATACCTATATAGAGTCCGTCCCAAGGTTTTCCAATTGGCAGATATTGTTTGATGATGTTAAAGGTATTGTCACACTTTATAAGTTGTCACAAGTAAACCTGCCTTTCGCAAATGACTGATGGTGAGTTTGTCAATGCTGACATTCAATGCTCAATGTTGATGGTGTTCAAATGGTGCTCCACATGTTTTGGGATTGCACCCCAGGCACCTATTACTGTTGGTGCTACTTTGCTTTCTTTTGCCACAGTCATTCCACTTCTATTTGCAGATCTTTGTATTTTGGGATTTTCTGAAGTTCTTGAAAGGGTTGTTGAGGGATTGCTGGCCTTCAAAATTGATATTTCTCCTACAACCATTTATTTCCCAAGACAGCAACTGTGGGAAAACATAATATTTGGGAAACAGGGCGTTTATTTTGTTATGAACAGATGGACTAGGCAGCTTCTGACTTTCCTGGTTTCTTCAGATCCCAACACAGCAGAAAATAATTAACACAAGAGCTTGCACACACCCCATTTGATAGTAAAATAGGGTGTGCTGCATTTTAACATTAAGAAGTTGGAGAAGTTACCTTGCTTCCAGCAAGTTTCTTTCTAAACTGCTGGGTAATTTGCTACCTTCTAATGTAGAGGCACAAAACCTGAAACTACATGACTGTACAAGGCCTCTGGAATAGTTGGGAGTAACTCTCACAATTTTTCCTCTGTTTAGAGACATATGGTATAAGTCAAATAAGGATGGTGACTACAACTATGCAATCGAAAATGCCTTGTCCTACTTTTTTACCAGCATGGTAAACTTTTTTTTGAGTTTTTGGACATTTTAACTTTTTTGACCTCTACTTGCACTGTTTTGATAATTTTCAGTGACAGATGAGGAAGAAGCTACACAGGCAACATTAAACATTTACATATAAATGACATTATGTATCTATGATTGTAAGCAACACAAAATCCACAATTTGGGGTCTTTTTCTTTTGTCCCACTTATTATTCTTTGGAGCACTTCCACATCTCACACAACTTCAAAATGCAACTCTTATATTAGTTTTACCCTATTTTATTTGTTATCTTTTCATTGCATCCTTCCAATTTTGATAAAGGCATGCCCCATACTATAGTTTTGGCTTTACAATGTTCATAAAAAATAAGTTATTCTAATTTTCTTCAGCAAATTTTAAAGAAACTCATATGGCAGAATTCCCCAAAGTTTAAGGTTCTGTGGACTGTGTGGGGGAGAGGATAGTTCCATGCGAGCGGCTTGTGAGTACTTACGTGCAGCTCCATTTGTGAGAGCGGTGCACGCATGCCTGGCAAGTGAGGATGCGATGTATGTGTACTCGCCGGCTGTTTCGCAGCCTGGTTGCAATCCCCTCACGGTCCACCAGTTGGGGACCCGTCATATGGCATTAAATAAATCTGATATGAAAAGAGTGTATTCTCTTCTGGCCTATAGAGATATGAGAATGTGGCAGGTCAGAGATGAAGGTCAGCAATGTCAGAGTGTTGTATGAATGTGCGTGGACTGTCCAAAGGCAAATTAGACGTACTAAGCCTTTGTTCTTTTTATATACCCATTTTAGTCTATTAGAAGAAAGGTGAGAAACATACCTCATAGTGAATATTAGTAGCATGATTCTGGATGCTTCTGGGCTTAACGGGTGTCTAGCTAGAAGCCATATACCAGGGGTGTCAAAGTTCATTTCATTGAGGGCTGCATCAGGGTTTGATCTTGGGGATCCGAGGGTGGTAGTGATCAGAGGGTGGCCACCTCGATGTCACTCATCGAAGCTCCAACTGCGACAGCCTTCTGCAGCCCTCTGCCAGTGAAAACGGAGCATGCGGCTTCCCCGGGCCTGTTTTCACTGAGAGGGTTTCAGGATGCAGTCACGGTGGAAAACAGAGCCTGGATGGGCCTTGCACAGCCTCCCTGAGCTCCATTTTCTCTGGCAGAGGCATTGTGGGCTGGTCCTTCAGTTTTGGGGTGGCCCCATAGGCCAGATTTAAGCACCCCGTGGGCAGGTCCCATGGGCTTTGAGTTTGACTCCCCTGCCATATACAATCTGTGAGTTACCTATGCTTTGCTTTGGATTTAGTCAAGACTAAGGCTTTCTCTCTAATGACTGACAGCTTTGTGACAAATATCAGCAAGAGCATAATTTTGCTTTTAAATTACAGAGCTAAAATTTCTGAGAACAGCACAGTCATCCAAAAAAAAGCAGGTGAACATAATATATTATCTGAGTGATTAGAAAGAGAGGGAAGGAGTGGTTGGGCAGCTCAGCTTCTGAACAGCCAGCATTTTCTATCACCTCCTGAGAAACTGGTATGCCAAGTCAAATGTCTCAAGAAGAAAAAATGGCACAGAGGCTACTAATCACAGATCACATCCTAATTATAGATGGTGATACCATCTTTCAGGCTAGCTAAGCGTCAAGGAGGGGAAAAAATAACTCGGGAACCCTCTGCACATCACCCGGGGTATGAAAGGTGTAGGATTATCTAGGTTATATCTAGCTCCTGTTCCTGGCATTCACCTCCAGACTAAGAGGAAGGAAACTGCTGAGAAGTCTGTTTCAGTAGTTAATTAATAATTTCCTCAGTCTGACAATTTTTTCATTCCTGAATCGGATGTGGTACTGCCATTTTCACATATCTGGAAGGCCCTTTCTATGATGATAGCATGATTAAGGTGGATTTATTCACCATGAATGAACGTCTGAAGTTTGGAAGCTGGACTAGTTATCTAACTAAAGTTGCAGTCCTAAACACTCACATTAGTCCTCATATACATCACCAGTTTATGTTTGCGGATTCCCCAAGTATAATCATGAAGGAATAAGCATCACAGAGACATACGGTTTTCTGAAGCAGAAGGAAATGATAAACACTAGCTTAGATTACTTGGCCACCTGTGTTATATTTTATAAAATATTTGAATAATGTTATTCCTCCCAATCTTCTCAAGTTCAAATAGTCCCAATTTCTTTATTTCTAATTCCTGGCTCCTTCTCCAAAAGTATTCCAGTTTATCTTATTTCTTTGAAATCCAGGGCCCCAAACTGAACACAATATTTGAAGTGTGATCTTCAAAGAACAAAGCAGAACAATTATTTTTTGATGATTTGGAAATGTGATTTACATTGATGTAGACTCAAGTGGCATTTATCTTTTTTGCAGCCATATCAAACTGAAAAATCATACAGGAAAAATACAGCAGAATAAGCCAACTCTTAAAAATATTTTTAAAAGCAAACCACAATCTGACAAACTTCCAGTTAAACAACCTCAGACAGTTAACAGAATGGAATATAACAGAATAGCAGAGTTGGAAGAGACCTTGGAGGTTTTCTAGTCCAACTCCTTACTCAAACAGGAAACCCTATACCATTTCAGACAAATGATTATCCAATCTCTTTTTAAAACCTCCAGTATTGGAGCACCCACAGTTTCTGGAGTTTAATATCAGGTGCTCTTAAAATTAAATAGATTTGGTTTCTAAGAGATAGCAAGATAGTACAGAGTAAATCCCACAGGAGTAAAATTCCTAACGAATACTCTTCTCTCCTTAAAACTCAGGAGATGATTATCACTGAAACATTAACAAGAAGAAATTTTTATAAATAATTTGGATTAAGAATATTTAGAGTGGAGTTCATTATAATAAATATGGTTGTAGGCATTGAGAACAAGAAAAATGTTTGCTTTTTCCAGAAACTTCTTTTGCTACTTATTTTATCAATTCCTGCTATCGCTAAAGTTACTAGGACTTTTCTTAAGATTGCCACATGAACCAGCCTGAGCAAGATTTGCAATCAGTAACAGGGACAATTGAATAAAAGGAAATAGGTGGAAATCAATTCTTACTATAAGATCAGGGTGCACTAGTAAGACCGTTTTCTGGTATTTTCTTGCATCAAAAATATTCCATATGACTTAAACTTGGAGCATTTTCTGGTTATTTCTGATTAAAATATGACTTAGAAACTGAGTAATTGAAAGATGGTATGATCAAATGGACTCAGATGTGATATATAATACTAATTTTAACTCAAAATGAATAATAAATATTATGCCAAGAGAAAATTGGTATAGGATATTGCATTTGTAGCATATTATTCCAATATTGATATCCAAAATAGCTCATTTTCTAAAAATTGTTGGAAATAAAATGATCAGCTTGGATTTTTTTTCATATTTGGAGGCAATGCTATAAAGTGAACCATTTTGGAAAATAAACAGAATAAACTATTTTTATAATTCCATATCCCTTCTGACTTGCTATTCTTATTTATTATTAAATGTAATATTACTACAAAGTACAGTAAATCAACATTGCTGTACACTTTCAATTGGATAGTGCATTTGATTCCTTCAGAGAATGGCTGATTAAGCTATCTCAATATCTAAAATAATTTTGTATTTTAAAAGCAAATCTGGCAATTAAATTCAACCTGGAAATCAGTTATGGATTATAACTATATATGGACTTGTACCACATCCAAAATTTGGGTTTCTCTTAACATATCAATTACTGTTAGAAATTACAATAATTCTTAAACTCATGCTGTAGTTTTTACTTTAAGGCTTACTTCTGCTGATATTTAGACACTATTTTAATTTCAGCAGTTGGTATTTTTAAAAAATCTGTAAGACTCATAAGACTTTAAGGGACTTTGGAGGACTTCTAATTCAATCCCCTTCCCAAGGCAGGAGATAATATATTGTTGCCCAATCTTTTCTTGAAAGCCTCCAGTGATGGAACATCCAAATAGTGGTTTATTGAAAAATTTAACTTAATTCTGATGCTTGTAAATTCTTCATCTACTTTATTTTCCCTTTTTAATCTCTCCCCCTTTTATATTTTTTTAAAAATTTCTCTTACTTTTTAGAAAACTTCGTAATTATAAACATATGTGATTGAAACCCTACAAATCTCATCCCCAGGTGTGCTGTTAGTTATGACTCCTTCACACTGTCTAAGCCATGGATTTTGTTTTGTAATAGAACCTCAGTACGGAACTTCAGTAAATCAATATGCATTTTGTTTTTGCTTGCAGAAGCCCAGTTCTACAACCCACCCACTCCTAAAACAGAAGATCTGTTTTGCAAAGCAACCCCAGAGCCTTAAGCATAGCCTTTGTGTCTGAGTAACACTGGAAAAAAATAAGCATCCATAAAACAAATTTCTTTCTAGATCTCTCAGTGTTCGTACAAGAACAGGATATATTGTATGACATTATGCATTAATAGTAGGGTTGCTTTTTCTAGCCTCTGGCCATAAGGTAGTTACAGCTGGCAAGAGCGGTTAAGCAGCAGAGGCCGTCAGGAACTGCTGAGTCATAGTTTCATATTCCTTTGGCGTCTTCTTCCACGCCTCTATTTTCATGTGGCACACTGTTTTTCTGTCACTTTTCAAGTGCTAGGACACTAACTACCCTGCAACCTCTTCCCAGAATAAAAGCAGGAATTTGTAATTGCACTGCAAGTTACTTCAGACATCATAGTTCAGTGTATAAGCATTGTCTTCTAAAAATTAAGCATTCAGGCACTGCCTTGCTATGTACAATGTTTTATCAGCAAGTCCTGCTACACTGTGACACCCACTCACAATTTACAATGCAATCTTTTGAAGCTCTTCCTACTGTATTTAATAAGGTTCTCCCCTGCCCCCAAGGCAGCCAAAATATTTTTAGGATTGTATGTTGTAGTTTCTTGCTATGTTTGTTTATTTAGAAGTCCAATTCACTGAATTCAGTAAAAGTGGTTTTCAAAAGCTGTCCTCATTCTACAGTCTTTTAAAAGATCCTTGAAATATGGGTCGTCCCCCCCAACGCTCGAAGAAATATCCAGATGTGTTCACCCAAAGTGTATTGTATATTTTGGTTATGGTTTATGTTTGTTCCCTGTTACGCTTATTTTTTCCGTTTGGTTTTAGTTAAGAGACTTTAAGTTGCACTCTGCACATAGTTAATGTGCAGTTGGGTGGCCTTATAAATTTAAATCTATTATAAATAAGTAAGACTGCAAAGATATTCAGCATTCAACCAAACAGCTTCAATATTTGCTGGCAGACATTTCATTACCCAATTAGGTAACATTATTAAGTGTTATGCAGTTTGCTTTGGGCAGTTTACGAGTGAATATAGGGTTTTGCTGCCAAACTAGGATGTTACCTAGTGAACACATTTAATACTTCACAATGAAGAAGGAAAATCTATATGGCTATAGGAATATTTATTTAATAAATTTTTAATACTTCCCAACTCACATTTGTATCATAGCATATTATAAACATTCATAAAACTAACTGCAAGTCAGCATTTACAACTTCTAAATAAATGTTTGCTGTTCCAAAGACTATGCAAGCAAAAAGAATAAAAGTGCAATCAATTTAAAATTTCCATAGCATTTCATGCTAATTAAATTCATTTTAACCATGATTTAGGCTATATCTAGTTAACCTTATATCACAGTGAACCATAAAGTTGCTTAGCAATGCTGTGTGAGTTCAAGTGAGGGAGTTAATTTAAGCTACAATGAGTTGCAAAACCCCAGAAGCTACTCAAGCACAGCTGTTATCATGGATAAACATATACAAATTCAGCCATTAAATCACTTTCACTTACAAATCATAATAGATTTACTCAGCCTCATAAAGCCAAAATCCAGCAAAACTCAGCATTTGATCATATTGTCAAAAGCTGTGTTTTTTAAACTTATTTGTTTTAAAAAATGACATTGACATCTCTTAAAGATTTTTTTGACAGGAATTTGATCAAATAGTAGATTGTATATATATTTTTAGGTCCAAGAGTCACTTTTCCAAGCTATCTTGGGAAGAGCTTAGTAAAATTGCAGGCATATCTATTGTCTTCCCCTCCCAGGCATCAGCACAACAGAATCGCCAATAAACTGCAACCTTGAAACTGATGTGGAGATTTGTGTTTTGTCATTCTGCAAAAAAGTCTAAAAAAGACTTACATGCTGGACATTAACAGAAAAAGAAATCTCCAAGATTTTATTTAAGGCAGAACAGGCTTAAGAATGAAAAAACACTGACACATTCTTTAAAAAGTATAGAACATTCTATATAAACACTGTATATTCATCACAAGCCCTGAAGGCTTGGCCAAATATTCATTTTTGTACTAGCCCAAATATGCAATAAGCTAAGCTTCCTGGCTAAACTTCCATGAACCAATGTTTCCTGGATTCACATGCTACAAAAAGTCCCCTGCTTCTCTTGCAGAATAAATACTAAGTGCTATGCGCACTGGCACTATATCATTGCTGTTACTCAGGGATGTCACACTTATGGCCCGTGGGCCAGATGTATCACATGCTGGCCACGCCCACTCCCAGTTTAGCAAAGGGGGAAAAAGTCACGCTATGTCACATGATGATGCGAGTTTCACAACCCTGCTGTTACCAAATAGTAATCACTTTGGCCAGAAAAGAGAGGGAAATAAAACTAAAAACACATTCATACGAAGTTTTAACTGTTCACCCAGAAAACACAAGTATTGCCAGTTTTTCTACCTCTTATTATTAACAGCTAAGGACATCACAAATTAGGAACCAAAATAGGATGCGAGATGCCTCCTGCTGAAAGGTCAGATGAACAAGCAGCCATGCTGGTGTGGGGAGTGAATCACTTCTCTCAGCCTCAATTGGCTTTTTAGATGCAGAAAAAAGCTTTTTCTCCTTCTGTTGTAAGGCATTTAGAACTAGAAAATGGTGTAGCAATATAGCTGACCACCATCTGCTCACATGAAATGTTCACTCCATTTGTAACCAGGTCACTTTTAACAGTAATAACTTTAAATGAATACTTTTACCATTTGTGAAAGTTGCACATTTTGATGCAACATCTGAGAGCAACCCCACATTTAGCAATGCTTCCAGCAGTGAAAATAAGTTTAAAGTGAATGCTCTCACTGTTAATTATTTAACGAGATCAAGTATCTCACGTTTTGAGTATCATTTTCAGTGTTGTAAGCAGTTATGGTTTCCTGTTTGAGAAGGTGAAAGGGAGCGGGTGGTTTTTTTTCACTAGACATAATCCTTGCATTGTTTCCCATGTTGAGCTATTCTGACATCAGAATTTGCTCCCCCAAAATTAAGGCGTGTCAAATTCATGTGAGAATTCTCTTGGCAGTAGTTTGGACATGAAACGACACTCCTGGGGCAAAGCTACCCTTAATTGTGTAATTAAGAATCCTGGGATTTATGCTTCCAAGGTCAATTTACAAGGTTTTTGTTTTTACTTCTTAGATGATAAGTGTTGCACCATTCAGAAAATATAAAGTTTAACGTTTAAAGGTTTACAGTAATAAAAGTAGATAATGTCTTATACATAACTAGATAGCAAAAAAACTATATTTTAGTAATTTCTTATCTATTATTCATTTGAATTTAAACCCTATCACATGGTGTAATTACTATGACAGCCAATATACTTTAACATTTAAATACTGTAACCATTTTTGGCAATAGACCAATACTATTAGTAAATATAAATACATGTATACTTTTAGAGTGTACATCTAAATTAAATTAGATGATATCCTTCACTGACAAGTATTCAAGTAGATTACTAAGGACTTAAACTGAATGTAATTCTACTTGCTAAGCCAGAACTGGGGAAAACACAACCCATAAGTCATGCTGCTATTCTGACTCAAATGATGACAAACCAGCATTTTTAAGGCTGCACCTTGCACTGCAATTTTTGAATGCTTTCACAACAAAAAATAAAGATGAAAATTGAGCAGGAAAATTTTGATAACTAACACGCTATTTTCATTTTAAAAATTGCTTAAACCTCTCAAAGTCACCGCATCAAAGTATAAACTTGTTGCGTGAAGAATTCTTAAATGTGAAAGTGGCATTTTCTCCTAAGGAAGTCAAGAAAATCATGGTGAAAAATTTGTTTGTATCGTTTGGACCCTGCAGCTGTTAAATGGAAAACTGCCCATTCCCAACATAACAAAGGGTTAATTAGGATGTACATATAACACAGTATATCTAATCACATCTAATCTGTGAATCAGAAGTATACATGTATGTTTGGCAAATCTGGAGGAAAATGGAATTTGAAATCAAATATTCTTGCAACAAAAACCGTGTCTATAGTAACTTATTTTGAACCAGCCAATAAAATACACAAACCTCTGCATTTTTGAATGCCTCAAGTATAGCAATATAGTAAGCAATTGAAGAAATAGGCTGCATTAATAAAAGCATACAATATTAGAAACGCCCTTGTTCAAGCATATGTAGTATTTTATCCAACCATTAAGTTTAAAAAACAGTATAATGCACGTCTTTTTCTGTTAAATTTGGTCTGATTCTGTCTTTCGTAAGTGTTTTCTCACTGCCTCCTTCCTAGACCTAAGAGAAAGTGACTAGCCCAAGATCATCCAACAGGCTTTGTGACTAAGATGGGAGTCAAACTCAAGTGTTTCTAGCCTGATGCCTTAACCATGGCACCAAACTGGCTTTTATACCATACAACAAATATTTTAATGATGAAAAATGCTAAAATATAGCGTAACACTTCAGTAAAAAGATGGTAGACACAATTATTCAGAATATTTGGGTAAAAATAGGGATGAGGGAGCTAATGACTAGATATGATAACATAGCAATAGCACTTATATACCACTGTACAGCCCTCTCTAAGTGGTTTTACAGAGTCAGCATATTGCCCCCAACAATCTGGTCCTCATTTTACCCACCTTGGAACGATGGGAAGTTTTTAGTCAACTGTGAGGCTGGTGAGATTTGAGCTGCCAAATTGCAGTTAGCTGGCAGTCAGCAGAAATAGCCTGCAGTACTGCATTCTAACCACTGTGCCACCTGAGTTCTTAAAATTGACATGTGGGGACAGAAGAATCAAAAACCTTCAGCCACTTTGCAACTGATTCTATATGTTGTCACTACCTGGAAGATTGACTCAGTCACCTTTCATAGTGCATTGCAAGAAACTTGCTATCAAAATGGGAAACCCAGAGGAGTCTCCAGCATCCCATCATTACAGTCACCAAATACCAACTCAGCAAACTATATTAGACAGAGCGCTAAAAGATGTTAAAAGGATTGCTTTTAACTTAGCCCACACTTTCTGCCTCTTAAAACCCCTGCACTTGCTATTTTTACTGCTTCAGGCAAACATCCTCAAATGAACAATTTTAAATCAGGAAAGGATTGCTGAAGGATAAGAGATGAGGGGAGAATTCAGTCTTTTCTAAATCTCATTCATCACCCCCTGCCCAGAGTTAGGGTGTGTTTTTAATGCAAATATTTAAACCATTCTTCCGAAACTCATCTGATTATATTTTCAAGAAGATACTACAACATGCAGCCATGATCTTCTCTAACGGGCAATCAGAAAGTTGTTATATGCAGCCCTCAAATTGCCATGAGCCAATGTTTCTTACACCATGGATACTGACCTGATAAATGTAACTGGGTTCTCACAGATCAAACATTTCCTTTTCTCAAATAGAATTAGACATTAGTACAAACCACATTTGCTTTAATACAAGAGCTGTTTTGTTTATTATAAGGGGAAGTATTAACTGCAAGGATACAGCATCAGTTTTTACACAAAATGCTATTTGGGTTAGTGCTGGATAAACTGCAAGAACCAAAAGGCAAAAATTTCTAAGACATTTATAGCAAAGGAGGCAAATATCCCAAGGTAATATAGCTAAGGTCAGGGAGAAAGCAAAACTGCCTTGATAGGTAATAGTCAGGCCAAAATATTTAGCTATAGGCCAGCTAAGAATTTTTGAGACTTCCTCATATCTCCCTCTCAGTATAGGAAATATGACATCATCCAACCATTACACTTTACACTGAAATTGACAATTTTAGAATATCTCCTTTAAATAAATTTTAATCTGCCACTGTCTCAACAACTGCATTAAGTGCCAGAATATCGTTTTGCTACATTTCTCAAAATAAATGTGTAATTGACTAATTTATACCCCCTCCCCCCAAAAATTTTTTTAGCAAAACCTAGAGGGTTTTGTTGCTATTGTTCATTTGCTGCTCCAGGCACACTTTCAAATATCCATTTGGTTTCTAGAGATGCTAGCCTGGCAGCTAAACATGGAGCATATTAATTCTAATTATAACCACAGCGAAGAATTGCATATGGCTATAATACTATCTAATTCAAATCCAGGATTTGAATTCACTGTAGTTTAAGACTTATCCTTTTCTAGACTATACACTACAACAGAGGCCACAACAGAGACTATCTTGTCAAAAGTAGTACAAACACTTCAGTATAATGAAATAAAAGGACAAATCTACTTGTCTAAAAGACAATTCACTGTACACATTTTATTTACAGTTTTGTACACTGTCTTAATATGAATGGGACTGCTTTTCTATTTGAGCCGTACTTAAACCAAAGCAAAATTTAACCTAAGGAATACAAAGTGTTAAAATACAGCATAAGATACAAAAAACAGGAATACTATTTCTAGTAAGGAATGTAATTCTGGTGTTAACATTTTTAAAAATCCACAATTATGTTCAGGAAATCACACAAACATATCACTGATTTGATTTGAAATGCATGAAATTTGTAGCAAAGCTTTGATATTACAAAATAATTACCATAGAATGCACAAAATTATGTTTATTAAACCTTTTGTCGTATTCCCAGATCCTTCACCAATGTTACATGAGCAAGAACTGAAATCAGAATATCACTAATGTTATCAGAAAAGGGAAACAAATAAATTAAATCTAGCAGCCATCAGCATCAATTACAGCAACGATCATGCTGTATAAGGAAAGATTTGCTAGAAAAATGTATGCATCATACTTTTCTTTCAAACCAGCAAAACATGTTATTGCATACAGTGAAAAGATGAAAAAGTAGTAGTTTATTCCCCTGTAGAAATGGCACTGTTTTCAGGACATTTTTTTTAATATAATAGTTATTTTTTTAAGAAGCATCAGAGAATGGGTTAGGGAGACATATATGGATTTGAGCGACAAATGTTGCACTGAAATTCTTTGATTGGAAAAGGTTACCTTCAGCCAAAAAATGGGGTGGGGTGGGGGTGAGGAAGAAAACAGAAGTACAAGACAAAGCAAATGAGAGTTTCACAAATTTAGCAACATTTAGATGGAAATCAGATTTAAATGCAGTCCACTCTGCTTTTATAGAGGCTTTGGTTCAGCTCCCAAATCTCGATTGCTTGACGCAGTCTCCTATGAAATACTCTGAAGGTGTCTTCTTAAACAACAAACCTATTTTTAGTGGTGGAACCACTTTTAGTAGCTGTGTCAGCATGGGACTGATAACCAATCACTATCTTTTGAGGAAGTCCTAACCTTTCCTTGTATACTCTCCTGGGAAATTAAAAACACAAAATATAAATTTAAGTAGCATTGTTCATAAGAAAACATGGTATTAATTTTCATTGTTTAAACTCCAAATGTAATATACCAGATGTTTTTACATTTCTTTTAAATAAAAGTCATTCCACTATTCACTCAATATTTGACATTAACATTTCCTGTTTTAGAAATTAATAATCGATATAGGAACCAGGAAGGTTTTGTACATCTGAAGATCATTGCCTTCCTAAGTTCCTGATTATACCACCACTTTCATTTTTAGGTCCATCAGCTGAGCCTCCTCAGTAGAAAGCAATCCAGAAAGCAATTCAAACTGATGAGGGACTTTCACTTAAAGCCCAAATGACTAAACTATCTAAATTTGTAACTTTAATGTTCATAAGGGTTTGTCAGCTCCCCATCAGAGTAATAGCAAAGCAACTGATTCATGCCAGTTGTCTCAAGTTTGAAATACTAAAACTGTTTAATGACCAAATTACCATACAGCTCTTTCTGTCCCCTTGATTTGTATTCATAACTGCAGTGTTCTGGACATCTGAATTACTTCTACCTTTCTCTTTTTGGCTATTTGCAAAAATGTCAATAGAAGCTGCTGATATCTTACTGAGTTATGCATAGGGGCATTTTGTAATTTGGAGAATCAGCTCAAAACTTTTATTCTATGCTCATTTCAATTGTTCAGCTAGCACCTCCTTATGATGAAATAGCCATGAGTGAATTTTTAATTTAGTACCAGTCATCTGGAATCAACTCCTTTTAAAAGGTGCTAAAATGCTTATTTTTAATTGAACTTTTAATGGATCTTTGTGAAACTAAAATACTTTTAATGCAGAATTCTTTTTATATGTGTTAATAATTGATAAAAAGCTATTCAGAATACTGAGGTTTGCTTATCTTAGCTATTAGATTGGAGTACATGCATTTATTTTTGATATTGCATTTAATTATTTTACACTGCACTTGTACGGGCACATGAAAGATAAAGCTACTATCATTGCAACATTTGTTCATTATGGCTGTGACTTAACTCTTATGTCGACGGACCTTGTAGAATATCAATATGAAAAAAATATTTGGACAAATTCTTTTGCCATAAAATATAATAAAGGTAATCCTCAACTTACAACCACAATTGATCCCAAAGTTTCTGTTGCTAAGGAAGATAGTTAAGTGACTTTTGGCCCATTTTATGACTTTTCTTACCACAACTGTTAAGTCACTGCAATTGTTAAGTAAGTAACATAGTGGTTAAGTGAATCTAGCTTCCCCATTGATTTTGATTGTCAGAAGGTCACAAACATAACCCTAGGACACTGCAACTAGGTGAGATCATCTGTCACCATGGACTGAGGTATCACCAATATGCTGATGATACTCAGCTGTATGTTTTGGCCCGTGTGAGCTAAATGTTACTGTGTCCTCCCTCTCGCAGTGCCTGAAGGCTGTTAGGGGCTGGATGGGGAGCAATGGGTTGAAACTAAACCTTTGCAAGATCGAGTGGCTCTGGGTTTGTTGGTTCAGGGAGAATTGCCACCTTTGGTCTTAGATGGGCTGGCACTACCCCAAACAGACCCTGTGCGTAATCTAAGGGTTTTCATGGACTCACAACTCCTACTCAAAGAGCAGGTGGCGGTTGTGGCCAGGAGGGCCTTTGCGTAACTGCGGGTTGTGCACCAGTTATGCCCTTTCCTGGACCAATGGTCCCTACTCAGTCACTCATGCCCTAGTCACTTCGTGTCTTGATTATTGCAACCCGCGCTACATGGTGCTGCCCTTGAAGAGCATCTGGATGCTCCAGTTGGTGCAAAATGCAGCAGTCTGCATGGTTTTGTGAGGACCTCGATGTGCATGTTTCACTTCTCCTGTAGGAGCTGTACTGGTTGCACATTTGCTTCCTGGTGCAATTCAAGGTACTGGTTGTCACCTTTAAAGCCCTTCATTGATTGAGACCAGGTTATCTCTTACCAGTCACATCTACCCGGCCCATTAGAGCAGGAAGGCAGGAAATGCTACGGGTCCCATCCCTGTGGGATCCAGAAGAAGGGCCTTCTCTGTGGTGGCTCCCTCTCTCTGGAACATCATTTCCCCAGAGATTAGAATGGCCCCCTCACTAATACTCTTCCTGAAGGTACTGAAGACCTGGTTCTGCCAGCGTAACCCAGAGCGGGATGAAGGCCATCAAACAGCTCGTATGATTTGGTGTCATCGGGGCGGGGTGGGTGGGAGTTGGGGTTTATTTTTTATTTATTTTCCAGATTTTGTTCTATTGTATTTTATTAATTTATTTGATTCTTTTTATTAGTTTCTATTGTTTTTTATTTTAATTATGGTTTTACATTCTGTAAGAGGCCTCGAGTCGCTATGAGCGAATAGGCAGCAATATAAATTCAATAAATAAATAAATAAATAAAATAAATAATCATAAATATCAATCAGTTGCTAAGTATCTGAATTTTGATCACGTGACCTGGGGATGCTGCAACAAGTTGTAAGTGTGAAAAACAATCATAAGTCACTTTTTTCAGTGCTATTGTAACTTTGAATGGTCTCTAAATGAACTGTTGTAAGATGACAATTACCTGTACTATTATTTGATTTTTATGTTATCTTTTTTATCAATTCAAAATAGTGTATTTATTTAATGCCCGTGCCTCTTTTTCCCAATAGTCTCTGAGGTGGGTTGGGCTTAGAGTGTGAATGGTCTAAAGTCATCCAGTTGGCTTTCATGACTAAAAGATGGACCAGAATTCATAGGTCTCCTGATTTCTAGCACAGAATGTTAGCTGCTATACCAAACTGGCTTTATTTGCCATGTAATCTTATTAGGCACATTTGCTACTTAATGTATCATCTTGAGAATCCTTAAGTATGTACAATAGTCTGCTGAAAATTATGAATTGGTTCAAATATAAACAGTCATAACTTTGACAGCAGCTCTCCCAAAATGAGTATTAATTCTTTTGCATGACAAGGATACTGGAAGTTTTTTTCATTAAACACAGATTAGGATTATACCTGAAATCTTGATGTATTGAAATAAGTTTCTAAATTATAAAGTTGATCTGTTTCCTCTGAACACAATTTATATCTGAATTAAAGCATAGCAAACAAAAAATAAAAGCAAAGCTTCTGAAATATCAGTATTTTCTAAAGCAACAATTGTGAAATTGCACATCAACTTACCCTATATGTGTAACAGCATCTCTGTTTTCACATTCAGTAGTCCATATTGCTATTTTATCCCCCTTTGTTCTAACATTAACAACAGCTCCACATACATCATCACTGTAGTCATCAAAGGATTCTCCAATAAGGCACAGCAGCTACAAAATTGAAGATAATAACTAAATAACAAAATACAACTGAATACTTACAAAAATTACACCATATAACATAAATTTCTACTGATTTCAGTGTATCACCAAGACAAATTACAATAGATTACTGAGAAAAATAATTCTCAGTTGAAAGCTGCTACACAAATGATCCTATTATAGAAGGTACTTTTAACTCCCCAGAGATTTGACTTAGAAGCCCATCTATATCTGAGAGCTTCTTTAATGGTTAACATGTATAATAAGACTGTTTCAAGAACAGTACAAGAGACATAGCCATCAAAAATCTCCTTTCTTCCATCAAGAAAGGTAACATGAAAAAAATTAAGTAAACTGGATTATTGATAAATACTAACATCCACGCAAGAGCAAAGAACTAGCCCCTGGATCTTAATCCAACACCAAGAGATTACCAATATCCCTGACTTAAAGGCTTGTGCCAGAGGGCCAGCACAATTAGTTTTTGCTTTGAATTTCACCCACTTTTACCTGTAACTTATGTCCACAATTGGGACCTTAACTTCCACTGCTAAGTAGTGTGGTTTGTAAAAGAAACATTGTGAGTGTACTGTTTAGCAACAGCAGTTTCAATAGTTATAGTTGCAGTAGTTAGACCTCACACTTCTCCTACCCTGCCAAATTCAGCTTTGCTTTGATTCCCCCCTCTTGCCTATCTCCCCCACTTTGCCCTTTTGGTGCCTACACTCTGCCACATATCCTGCTACCCTCCACCACTGTCCCCTTCACCCTCCTGCTGGTGCTCTGGGCTACAGATGTTGGGTGAAGGTGCTGCCCTAGGACATGTGCATTCCTGGGCAGCATCTCCCTTCTCATCTGCTTGAAGGGAACTTGCCAGGCCCATTTAGAGAGAAGGCAGCAGAGTGGCAAACTGCAGCACTCTCCATTGGCTGGCAAGGAAGGAGAGTTGGCAATGTTCTTCAGAGAGGTGCTGTTTGGGATGACAGTAGAACTGGAGGAAGCAGGCCTCTAGGAGAAGCAGTGCACAGTCTGCAGCTTGTGTTGCAGATACTCCTGAAAAATCAGCCAGTGATCTTCAGCAAGGAATGGAGGAAAACTGCATAATATAAGTATGCTAATGACACCCCACGTCATAATTTCAAATGTGCACACCTGGTGGTATATGGAAAGCATTATATCATTGTTCATTAAAGAACACTGTCAGCAAAAATGAATCACAAAGGAGTCTAGTACTTGAAGTATTAAAGCAACTGATCAAATGGTGCAATTCTATTTCATATCTGAAAAGGTTGAGAACTAAATAAAATCTGGTTTATTTCCAATCATCAAAGCTATAAAGCCAACTCAATCTCAAAGGAAAATGGGAAGTAAAGCTCAAGTGCACTGAAAATTGTAACCCAGAAATATTTATACAACAGTATTTATTTTGGGGGGGCATACACAGCCTGCTTGATATGCCAGACTATGCTATAAAAACTATTCATAGGTGACCTAACATTGACTAATTCACCTGATTTGAAGACAATTTTACCCAAAGTGAATGAATCAGCTTCTTTTAAAAAAGGAGAAACATTTCCTTTAAAAAATGATGCATTTATTTTCCAAGTTCTATTCGCTTGCCAGAATTTCCTTAAACATAATTATGCAATGGCCTTAACAAATCTAAACATGATGTCATCAAAATAATTTGACCAATTGCAAGAAACGGGTGATTGACATGTATGGTCCAAAATGTAACAAACAAGCCACACTAATTTGAATGATTGAATGGGCTTCATATCATCCACTGAGAATTTATCTCAGATATGACACTTCAATGTCACCCAGACAAAGCTGTCACCAATTTGATATAACAAATATATTCCAAAATAAAGCAATCTATAAAAATAAATAGAGGGGTTGGGACTGTTGTCTAGATAATAGTAGAATATCTCCCTGAAAACTGAACCAAATGGATCAAACTGAACCAAATGGGGAAAGATAGAAAGAGCAAGATTAGAAAATGGGCTGGATCTGGGTGGGGCAGAAGAAGCATTTCCCTCCTCCCTAAACACCCAATGTTTTCTTAAGGAAGAGAGAATGCCTAGTTCTCCAATACTGAATAAAATACAAAAACTGCCAATGATTGCTATTGATAACAGGATTAGAAATAATTGTAAATGTCCTGCTCACTTCAGGATGACTCTCTGAAAATGTATTAGAACAGGATTAGATTTGGCAATTGGAGTAGGGTGGTAAAGAAACCAGCAAAACAAAGATCAAATTAAAAAAATTGGTAGATCAGACTGAGAGCTGTGGATAAAAAAATGAATCAAGAAAAATGTATCCCATGCCAGGGGTCCCCGGGCCATGGCCCACTACTGGGCTGTGGCTCATTCAGAACTGGGCTGTGCAAGTGGCAGGTGAGTATATGCACGCATGCAGCTCTATTTGTGAGAGCAGTGTGTGCTCCTGTCGCTTGCACAAATGGCAGTTATGTGTGTTCACATCTATGCCTGACATCCCCTCCCCTCCCCGCAAGCGGAAAGATTGAGGAGCACTGTCCTATGGGACTGTTAGAATTTTGCTTGCTGATTCATACTTAAGTTTCCACCTTCCTTATCATACGACCCACAGCAAAGTTACTTTGTGTTTCCCTGAACACACGAAGAGTAGAAACAGACTATTTTAATGCAGAAACCTCCTATGGCTATGATTAGTGAAGATATTGAAAAGAATTTCAACACTTTTCTCTGCATACTTGCCCTAACTTATTTTTTCCAACCCAGCATTATATTTGAAAGAAAACATGTAAAAGGAGTCTTACAGTTTGATCATCAGAAAAATAATTCTGCAAGAGTTGAAGAGAATGGCACTAGGTTTGATACGGAAGCAAAACAAACACAAGGAAAATGAGTTTGAAAAAGAATCAATCAAATCAAAGCATTGAGAAAAGTTTCTCCAATGCATTCCTATTAGAGGAGTAGTTGGATCAGTGGCTCAGGATGTTGCCAATTCCTCGACTCTAAATTTCATTTCTTGAGAAGTGAGCCAAGCAGCACTATTATTAAGCAATGACAAAGGATTCAAGAACTTATGCTCTCCACACTTTCCCTAATGGTCACTGACAATTAACAGGCCTGTAATACATATTATAGGCTTACAAATACATTGCATAACTTTCAGCTACCGAGTCTCTAAAATTGGCTCCAGCATTCTCCTTAGAATCATTATAACTGTAATGCCATTAGTTTTGTGATTGCCAGCATTGTTATATATTTAGGATGACAATATGATGTGATAATCTAAGACAGCATGATTTTTTTTGTAATACATCTCCTGAATCCAATTCCAGAATTTAGGAGGATCCACAAAGTTCCAAGACCAATGGTTTTTATAGGCCTCCACCCAGGAACAAAATGTAATGCCAATGGTATAAGGTTTCCTGCCTGAGCTGGGGATTGCACTAGAAGACCTCCAAGGTCCCTTCCAACTGTTATCCTGTATTCTCTCTGATATAGCAATGGTCTAATTATGGTCCATTAATTATCTGAATGGATTTGGTACACCCTGACTTTTTGTTTAGAAATTGGGAAAAGTACTCTTCTCTTAAATGTGGCCAAAATGAGCAAACAATATAAAAATCACTTACTGTCTCTAGCCAGAAGCGATCAAGATCACTTCGTCTCTGCTGCTTGTTAAGTGTAATTAGCCATCTCCCTCCCCGTTTATTCTTCTCATCTTCCCACATGGGTTCAATACCATCCTAAAAAGTGCAGTTTAATATAAAACACAATATCCACATGTGTAATTCACAAAATTCATTTTTAAATATTTGAAATTTATTTACCTTTATATTACTAAGATTTTAAGTTATGCATGAAAAAATATCAGTGCTTTTTAAAAAATTAATGTTACTCTTCTGACAGAAATGGAACATTAAATATTTTAATTTGCAACACAATGAAAATAGAGACAGTGACTGGTAAAATAGGAAAGACAAGATTAGCAACATTTAAACAAATTTTGGTTATGTATTTTATCCTCAGCTCTTGAAAATATCAAAATATTAAGATGTACCTTAACACAGAAATCCCATATTATAAACATAGAAACTAGTCAATAAGTTAATCTGTAGTAAGTTTTATTAATACTCTTTTACAACATTTTATTAAATTGTATATCCTTTAAAGTATTTTACTTAGCAGATTACATCCAAAATAGCCTAACAAGATGAAATAGATTCAAATATTTATTCCACATACCTTAAAAAGTGAGTAATCACAACCAGGCATTAAATTACTAGAGAGCTGAATATGGTTATATAACCTATTTCGGGGAAAAATGTAAGTACAATGAAGTAACTATAGCACAAATACTAAAGATTATAGATGTGCAAATGTCAAAAAACACATATATTATCTTAAATTTTAGAGATAAATTTTAATAATTCTTAATAGCAATTATTAAAAGAAAAACTGTAATTAAAGTCACATAATCATTACTTTAAAAACAAATTCAACACTGTCATCATCACAATACTTGAGAACACAGTTCACAGGATTTCCAATACTTCACAGAGCCAATCACTTCAAGTTTCCTAGGTTCCCCCTTTTTATAATTGTAGCAGGCAACAATATTTAATGCCTTCAACTTTTCCAACCTTAAGTCTAAATTAGATAACTCATGATCCACTGGGTCATCATTTTAGAGATATTTCCTTACCTAAACAGAAAAACAGAATGATTGGGCAAAAAAGCAGTGGGAGAAGAAGCAACTTCTGACTTTCTGCCAGCATGACTAGGGCTGACTGCCCTCTAGAAGCCAATGGTGGGATGAGTCTAGCCAGCCTTTGGAGGGCTAGGGATGGACCAGTTTATTGAGCCCCCGGACAGTGGCACAGAAACATTGAAGCAACCACAAATTTGCCAATTTCAACCCCATAGGAGTAATGTGTCCCAGATTTTGGAAGTATTCTGTAAATTAGCCCATTTGGTATATGGGTTCAAAAACTGTTGCCCTATAATGCACTATTTCACAATTAAACATTACAGACACAAGAGTTTTAATAGTACATAGGTGTCCTTTACAAATTCACTTCCCTTTTGTCTTTTAATATTCTCTCTCATTCAAATTATTCCTCTATATTTTCTTATATATAACCCTCAATAATAGGTGAGATGAAAAACACTCAAGTTTCAAGTCTATAATTTACTTACGCCCAAAAATCTTCAACAGTATCAAACTTTGAGATCAGACGAAGATTTGCTTGCCAAGTTTTACTTTTGTCATTTTTAAAGAACCACAGTGCCCACCTGAAAAAAATAATGACTTTATATTGGCATACAATTATTATTTTAAAAGGCAGAGATTAAAATCATAACATATAAAGAAATTTGGTAAGAAAAATACAAAACAAGAATACACAAAACTATACAGGTTTAATGTTCATTTCCATTATTTTATTCAAGAATGAGCATTTAGGCATACAATGGAGATTCTAAATGTGAACAATTCTACTATAGAATAAATCTGAAGTCATACCTATGTTTATATAATGACTATAACCAAACTATCCTCCTTTCCCAAATTTCCATTTTCTGGAAATAGATCCTAAGGAAATCAGTTTGAACTATATATTTGAAACACAACTTTAAGTAATATAAGCCTCTAGTAGCACTTATAGCTAGCTGACAAATGAATCAATTAGTTTATCTGATTCAAAAACTAGGATTCTTTATACCAACTCAAATATATATATATATATATATATATATATATGTATGTGTGTGTGTGTATGTGTATGTATATTATATTATATTATATATAATCAAAATTTTAAAAAACATGATTTTGCAACTTAATCTATCAACTACCATCTATCACCAATAGATCAAACTATAGTAACCATGAATATATTCAGAAAAAAGAAAGGGCAAATGGCAAAAATGAGCTGTAATACAGAATTGGACAATTAAGAGGTAAAATGCCACTTTTTATATAATCCTTTAAAAATGCAAATAGCCTTCTGGAAAATAATTCTCTTTTGCAAAGATTAATACAAACATTAAACAAAGCTAATCAATAAAATTTGAAAATATTATAATTTCATATGCATAATATATAAGGTACAGTGCTGCAATTACATATAGATTGAAGATGTTTGTTTCTGAAAAGGTTTCCCCTAAACAGGTCACTTTGAATTTCATAATATTCTTCAAAATGTTTCTTTCGGAAGAGAAAGTAATTTCAATTTCAAAGGAAAAAATATTCTGACAAAAACAAAATATTCTAGAGATGAAAGTGTTTTGTTTTGCATATCCTACAATATTGTCTCTTAAATCAGTGGCCCCCAACATCCAGAAGTGGGACAAACCAAAGCTTGGCCTGTCCTTAGGGAGGGACTCCGTCTGGATCAAAATCCACTCCTAAATTCTGTGGACCCTCTGCAGGACTCTTCTGCCAAATTAAGCGTCCGCTGAGGCATAGACATCAATTTTATAATTTCTGACAAAAGACGATGGGGAAGCCCAAGTTGCCACTCTGCAAATTTCATCTATGGAAGCCCGTGTGGCCCATGCTGCTGATGTTGCCACACTCCTTGTTGAGTAGACTATAATGCCCTTAGGAAATGAGATGGACTGGCATTCGCAACTTTTAGCTATGGTGGCTCTCAACCATCTACCAATGGTTGTCGACAACACTTTTTGTCCTAAAGTGGATGGGTTGAAGGATAGGAATAGAGCCTCAGATTTTCAAAATGCTGCCATGCGGTCTAGATAGATGCTTAACGCCCTTTGAACGTCAAGTCGATGCCATTGATGCTCCAGTCTATGAGATGGTTTCGGACAAAAATTTGGAAGCACCAACTCCTGTGCTCTGTGGAAGACTAAATTTACTTTAAGAGTGAACGATGGATCCAATCAGAGAATCACTCT
Organism: Toxicocalamus goodenoughensis; assembly: GCA_032468175.1. Lineage (NCBI taxonomy): Eukaryota > Metazoa > Chordata > Lepidosauria > Squamata > Elapidae > Toxicocalamus > Toxicocalamus goodenoughensis. The sequence continues at coordinate 27,901 of JANHFN010007805.1, read as the reverse complement.
GTCTGCATGAAACACGCAAAGGTCCTTTCTCATTGACAATGCCGCCAATTCGGAAATCCTCCTTGCGGATGTGATTGCAATTAGGAAGGCTACCTTATATGACAGGAATTTAAGACCAGTGGTTCTTAAAGGCTCGAACGGGCCAGTTGAAAGTGCAGTAAACACCTTGTTGTGGTCCCAGGTGGGATAGCGGTGAATTACAGGTGGTCGTAAGTTTGTAGCACCCTTAAGAAAGCTGAGGACATGTGGATGGTGCGCTATGGAACGGAGGTCACCCCAAGCTATCACCAAGGCTAAAGCCGCCACCTGTCTGCATAAAGTATTTGGAGATAGGCCCTTGGCCAACCCCTCCTGTAAAAGACCAATAATTGTCCTACTGATGGGGCAATTGGGTCGATCTTAGACCCCTAGCACCAGCGACCGAAGGCGGACCACGTGGCCTCGTATATACAATTTGTTGAGGACCATCTGGATGCCTGAATGGTGGCAATAGCATCCTCTGAAATCTGTTGGGCCCTTAAACGGCTCCACTCAACCTCCATACGGCTAGACTGAGCCATTGTAGGTTCGGGTGAAGTATCAGCCCTTGGGAGATTCCATCTTCGACAGTGGAATTTTCCAAGATAGTTCTCCCGACAGGTCCTGTAAGTCTGCGAACCACGTTTGCCTGGGCCAGTAAGGGGAGACCAATATCAATTCCACTCGTTCCTCCAATAACTTCTGGATCAACCTGGGTATTACCGGGAGTGGAGGAAATGCATATAGAAGACCGGGAGGCCACTGACATCGCAGGGCATTGATGGCCTCCGCCCCGAGTCGGGTATCTTGAAATGTACCGGGGCAATTGGGCGTTGGAAGGAGAAGCAAATAGATCGATCACCGGTTGCCCAAACCTGCGCACTGCTTCTGGAAGACAGATGGATGTAGGTGCCACTCTGCCTGATCTATCGTGGCTCTGCTGAGCCAGTCTGTTTGTGTGTTTAGGGCCCCTGCTATGTG
>JANHFN010007805.1:0-13344 GCA_032468175.1 Toxicocalamus goodenoughensis | reverse complement strand
TCGTGTTCATCCAGCGCTGCTTAGGTCTACCACGCGGTCTCGCTCCTCTGACAGTCACCTCCATCACGGATTTGATGGTGCCTTTTTTGGTGGCAAATATACATACATACATACATTCATACATACATACATGCATACATACATACATACATACATACATACATACATACAAGACAAGGTCTTATTTTCAGAGAAACATGGTAGTATGTAAGTTAGATTGTACAGGAAAAGCAAGCATCATGGGGAACATTTAGAGCTCTAACAAAGAGAGGGGAAAGGAGTTTCCATCTATCCATATAACTTTTCAATTTCTGATGTTTGATGAAGTTTCTTAATTAAGATCGATAATGATTCTGTTTTTGTTTTCTAGAAGATGAGAAAGCAAAACGAGAAGTTTCTGCCTGGACTGTAGATGGAGACATAAACACAGATCCCTGGGCTGGTTATCGATATACTGGGAAACTCAGGCCACATTATCCACTGGTAAATAGGGTGCAATAACTGAAATGTGTCACTTTGTTCAGTTTTTTCATCAGTCAAACCACAGGAAGGTTATTTTTTCACAATAGTTCTCCCAGTTAGGAAACGTGATTGTCCAATTATTTTTTAAAGATGTGTACACGTTAAACAATTTTGATGGTTAGTTTACCATAATGTATATCAGACAATTTAAAGCAACCTACTAACAGATTCTATTATTTCTCTTTCATGAATCGAGTCCACTTCCGTGAAAGCTTATAAAGGTAGTCCGCAACTTATGATCACAATTGAGCCCAATATGTATGTTGCTAAGTGAGAAATTTCTTAAATGAGTTTTGCTCCATTTTACAATTTTTCTTGCCACTTTTGTTAAGTGAATCACTGCAGTTGTTAAGTTAGTAACATGGTGATTAAGTGAATCTGGCTTCCCCATTGACTTTGCTTGTCAAAAGATCACAAAAGGTGTTTACATGATCCCGGAACATTGCAACCATCATAAATACATCCCAGTTGCCAAGCACCTGAATTTTGATCATGTGGTCATGGGGATGCTGCAACAGTCGTAAGTGTGAAAAACAGGTATTTATTTGGTCGCTAAATAAGTGGTTGTAAGTTGAGGCCTACCTGTATGTAATTTTTAATTTCTAGTTAATTACCTTATTGATTTTATTCTTAACTGGGAAAGTTTTGTATTGAATTTCCATACGATTTTTTTTGCCACCTTTGTTAAGTGAATCCCTGCGGTTGTTATATTAGTAGCACAGTTGTTAAGTGAACCTGGCTTCCCCATTGACTTTGCTTGTCAGAAGGCGACAAAAGATGATCACTGCAACTGTTATAAATATGAACCAGTTACCAAGCATCTGAATGTAAATCACATGACCATGGGGTTGCTGGGATGGTCATAAGTGTGAAAAATGGTCGTAAGTCACTTTTTTCAGTACCATTGTAACTTTGAATGGTCTCTAAGTGAACTTTGTAAACTGAGGACTACCTGTATAAATGTAAGTTTGTTAATCTCTAAAATGCCATATTTTTTTGTTTTTTGACAGCAATAGGCTATCCCTTTGAGAGACATAATACTCCAATACAGGTAGTCCTTGACTTACATCCAATAATGTAGGGACCATTCAAAACTACAGTGGAAATGGGAAAAAAAAGATGACTAGTTCTTGCACTTACTACTGTCACAGCATCTCCACGATCATGTGATCAAAATTTGGATATTTGGCAACTGGCATACACATTTACAACAACTGCAGTGTCCCAGGGCCATGTGATCGTGATTTGCCATCTTCCCTGATGACTTCTGACAAGCAAATTCAACAATTGCATCATTCGCTTAAAAGCTGCTGTGATTTGCTTAACAGCTCAGACAAAAATGGTAAAATTGGGCGCAACTCACTTAACAACCGCCTTTCTTAGCAACAGACATCCTGGTTCCAATTGTATTCCAAATTCAAGGACCAATTGTATAAAGAACAAAGGAAGCATTAGTCAAATCTGTTTTAATGGATAGTCCATAATAGAAGATTTGGGCTTTATTCTGCACATATTTTCTCAGCTTGGAAATGACTGTGCATATAAAGAGCAGCTCAATTTGATGAGAACAAATCAGGCATTTTAAAATATATTTTTAGAAGAGGTTTTCCAACTTCATATAGGCTCTGGAAAAAAAGTATTTTAAGGTCTTTCTAAATCTTGACAGGTGCAGATAGTATAAGGAATGACTAATATTGTATTAAACCAGGATGAGTTAAAAATGGTTTTTGAATAAAACAGCAATTTGCTTTGAATATAGCATTAAGCCATAATAAGTGAATTCATAAAATAACCAAGTTATTATCGGTTCCTGTTATGTGTGAACTAAGATAGAGCTGACTGACAAATAATTCAATTCCTGCCCTGATATAAAGACTTGATAAGTTGCTAACAGAATGTTCACATTTTTTGCTAGGAGATGAACTCATGTACAATATAGTCTTTGAAGAAACACTAACTTGAAAAAATAATGGGTGCAGTAGTTGATTATGGTAGTAATATAGCTGATGATTACAGAATCAAAAAGGAATGAAGATGGAATAACTTATATTCCACATATTACAGCAATACCCCCCTCCTTCATTACCCAAACCATTTACTAGAAAGTCCTTTTTACCAGAATGTTCTTATTTAAATATCCCTGTTGTAATTAGGTAATGATTCATGTGAAGAAGCCAAAGAAAAACTTATACCCAGTGCTGGACAATTTACCCAAATTTGGGAAGTACTGTATTAGAAAGTTTGTTTTGCTAATAGTTCAGAATTAAATCATGATTGTGCTTCCAGTTATGATGATAGACCATGGTTTAAGTTTATTACTTGCTTCCATTTTCTCTCTGTTCAATCAGTCATGATTTAGTTACAGTTATATTTTTATGATGCTGGTTCTCCTGAGTCACAGTTATAACTATGGTTTCTCAAATCATTTCCCAACCTATTTCAGAATGTGTTTTCTGTGTCTTCAAAGGCTTTTATGACCTCATACTTAGGAGCATAGGAAATTGCTTTACATAAATAATTGCCAATACTTTTAAAGTATTCTTTTTTCCTTTCAATACATTTGGTTAAACAAGATTTTGAGAATCTTGCTTTCTGGTTATAAGCAGCTGCTAAATGTGTGACATAAAGTATGAAATTGTGAATTCTTCTGTATATTGCAGAATAGGTCACTGTCATTCATATAACAATGACTTTGCCAGTTTGCAATGTTTAGTACAAATGAGAACTCCCAATCTGTTTTCTTGCTGGGTGAGTTTACAGAAAATTTGGAATACTGGCTCTGTATAGAAGCTGCAGTTCTTAGTACAATGATTGGAGACATCCAGTTTAAACTAGAAAACTTTTAAACAGTTGGAGCAACAGGCTTCCCGCAGTGTTTCCGCAGTCCTTAAAGGCAAGGGCATGTTATCTTGTCGGGACTTGTTATTTCAACTCAAAAAGCAAGGAAACAAAAACGCAATTCAAAATATAATTGAAGCAATATGCATTTAATATTTTCTCCTTCTGCCACACTAAATATTACAGTTCAGTGGAAGATTTTTAGAAGGCTCATTGCCTTGGGTACTAAAGTGGTATGCCATTGTTATTCAGAGTTACTGAATTCCGTTTTGCCTCTGACATCAGGTTGTCAAACCATAACTTCATAAATATACAATTATTTCAATATCTATAAAAAGGAATGGTGGAATTACTGAAAACGTAGGTGTTGTCCAAACAAATATTTTTTATCGTTTTTATTTGAGCTTCATTCCTGTAGCTGAGGGTTTTTAAACTATAGCCCAGGGGTGTCAAACAAGGCCCTTGAGCTGGGTCCGGCCTGCAGGGTGGTTAGATCTGGCCCACAGGGCCACCCTGGAAACTGCAAGGACTAGCTGGCAGTGCCTCTGCCAGCGAAAACGGAGTTCCGTTTTTTGCCGCGACAGCCTCCTGCAGCCATGTGCCAGCAAAAATGGAGATTGGGGGCCCACGTGCACCCCCCCAAACTACATTCTCTTTGGCAGAGGGCTAGCAAAACAAACTAAAAGCAAAACAAAAGGAGAAATGTTTCCCCTTTTACATTTGAGCATGAAGGGACAGGAAAGGATAAAGGGAAAGAGGAAAGACAAACAAAAAGAAAGAAAGATGGGAAGAGAGCAAGGAAGGAAAAATAAGGAAAGAGGGGAAGGAAGAAGAAAAGAGGAAGGAAAAAGAAGAGAAGGAAGGAAGGATATTATAATGAGAGTGAGGGAGGGTCTAAGGGAAGTCCTGCCTTAGCACTTGGTCATCGCAGGTGCCTCTGACACAAATCATGTCAAATTGGCCACATCCATCCTGGCCATGCCTACCCCAACCCTCCTACCCCAACCCCGGTCAAACACAACCCTGTTGCAGTCCTCAGTGAAATCGAGTTTGACACCCCTGCTATAGCAGAGAAATCCTCATTAGAGGAAGAGAGATAGGATTGGGCAATTTGAGTAATAAGAGAAACCTATTTCTTATAGTGTTAGACTGAAGCAGAAGCAGTATTTTCTTTTGTCTTTTGAACCTGTAATTTAAGCATCTAAACTGGAAGAATTCTCTTGACTTCCGAGTCCAGGAGTTCAGTGTGATTGCTAGGTTTCAGAGCAGCATACAGAATGGTTTAAAGGTAGATATCTTGGGAGGGTTACTCGGGGGACAAACACGTTTTCTCTCGGGTGCACCAGGCTTCATAGAGCTAAAGATTCCCAGAGGAATGTGATTGGAGCTCAGTGTTGATTCTTCTTCATCCACTTCTTGAGAGACAGGCTGAGAATTGCTAGGGACATTTGTGTGCACTTGTCTTTGTCTCCAATTCCTGGCCCAAGTTCAGTTTCTCCTCTTTGATTCCCCAACATTGTCCTATTCCTTTGGATCTCTGGAATTATTTATATACTTAGTTTGTAGATCTTGGATGGGAGATTTTAATATATGCTTTCATTTGATTTGAAAATATCCATTTTATTGTTTGTTTTCTAGCAACTGTTATCCACATTCAGAATGACTAAGCTAATAAATATGTTTAAACAGATCTTAATTGTGCTTTATTTAGATGCCAATGAGGCCTGTGCCGAGTTACATTCAAAGGCCAGATTATGCAGATCACCCCTTAGGTAATTATAGGCATAGTACAACTTTCATTTGTTGAGCCTATGATTAATTTTAACTGTGTTAGCTATTTCTTTTTCAGAATGGGGATGTCTCTTAAAACATTTTGATGTATTATCCTGCAGATTTGGTGACCAGTTGCTTTAGAAAAATAACAAAAAAAAACTTTTTTTCAAGCAGGAGTGATTTTTAAATTTCACAAACAAGAATTAGCCATCCTTCTGTTGGGTAATACACATTTGGTCACAATATTTCACCAGATAACTGTCAGATGTTTGAGAAAAATTAGGGGAAGTTCAAACAAGATGTGTCATATCCAGGGATTTTTTGTTTTGCCCATGTTTCTTATTTTAATTTTATTAATGCCCTTTATCTTTTAAAATTATTTTCAGATATAATTGCAGGCTTTATGTGAAAAACCTACCACTCCGGAATGGAACATTCTGGTACAAACATTTCAACACCAGATTATTCTAATTTTTCATTTGTATCCATTCTGATCCAGCCATATGTAAGAGATCAGCACTGACCAACTAGATTGGACCCTGAGCTCATCTAGTTCAGTAATCTGTTCTCACAATGGCCAACCAGTTACACAAGAAAGCTCTCCAGTCTTCCAGTAGATGGCCTTCTGAAGAACCTATACTGCCATCAAGCTAATAGCCATTAATCCCAGCTCTTTGGAATCCAACTAGTAGCCAGGATTATATTTTGTGGTAGTGAATTACAAAGTTGAATTGTTTATTGTATAAAAAAGAATTCCTTTAGTCAGTCCCAGTTCTTTTAAGATTCAGTTTCAATGGGTGAACTCTGGTTCTTTTGGGAAGGAGAGAATACCTTCTCCTTGTTCTCTTTATCCACACCATAGGTAACTTGTATATTTCAATCATGTCCGCTCTCATTTTCCACCTTTCTGAACTTAAACCGGCCCAAATATGGTAATTTCTCTTTGCATAGAAACTGCTCCAGCCCCCTTCATTTTCTTCCTCTGAACCTTTTAGTTCCACTATATCATTTTTAAGGTGTGGTACCCAGAAGTGCACACATCATTCCAGATGTGGTCACACCATTGATTTATATTAACCACTGATTTATTTGTGAATGCTGTGGTAGTTTACTGGAGGTAAATCTTCCATAGCTTTTGCATGCAACCAACATGCATTTGTTTCTAAAATTTATTGTGAATAGATACCATTTCCCAGCAAAATGCAATAGTTGGAATCTGGGGCAGGGATAAATCAGGTTTAAATTCCCACTGAACCACAAGTTCCCTAATGATTTTTGAACAATCATCTCTCAGGTCATTGGGTGTCATTGTTGGGATAAAATAAGACGACAACTTTATAAGTTTTATAATATGGAGCTTTCTGGAGGAAACTTGGGAGATCAATATTAGTTATCATAATGGTAATAATCCTTCCCTTTAGGTATGTCCGAGTCAGAACAGGCTCTTAAAGGAACTTCTCAGATAAAGATCCTTTCTTCAGAAGATATAGAAGGGATGCGAGTTGTCTGTAGGGTAAGTTCATATTGCACAACATTGGTTAAAATAAAGTAGAATCTAAAACAAAAAGTATTTGCATACTTACTTTGAAAATGTTATTACTTATTTATATGTATTTATATTTATTCCATGGACATTGTTTGTCATTATGAATAATTTCTGTTCCTTTATCCTGTAGCTTGCTAGAGAAGTCTTAGATGTTGCTGCCATGATGGTGAAACCAGGTGTAACTACTGAAGAAATAGATCATGCTGTTCATTTAGTAAGGATACTTTGATGAGGTTCTGTTTTTTATTACCATATTTTAAAGCTTAGATATTGTGTTTAATTAAAAAAAACAATCAGCTTACTAATGTCTCACATAGTTAGGAGTGGCTATATAACATTAGTTCATAGATTCCCAATATTGCACCTGTAGCACCAGTACATTCCTGAGACTTTTCTGCAAACCTGCCAGACTCTACTACTTGACTTCAGTTTTCCCCTAATACTTAAAATTAAAAAAACCAGAAAGCTATGTTGTCAAGCATCACGTATATTTCAAAAACGCTATTGGGTCCCAAATAGATCCTTGTTCTAGGGAGGGATTAATTGTCTAATCCTATACAGTTGATTTTAGTCCATCTTTCAGAAATTACACTTGCTAAACTTGCTGCATTTATTAAAATTACACTTTGAAATATTTTTGAGTGAAAGGCATATTTAAAACTCTTTTCAGGCATGCATCGCCAGAAATTGCTACCCATCGCCATTGAATTATTACAATTTTCCTAAGTCTTGCTGCACATCAGTAAATGAAGTCATCTGCCATGGCATTCCAGACAGGCGACGCTTACAAGAAGGCGATATTGTTAATGGTAGGAAACTTCAAATAAATATTTTCATAGGAAATACCATGTTTCTCATATAATAAGGCCGGGTCTTTTTTTTTTTTGACCCCCGAAAAAATGGCTAGGACGTCTTTTTGGGGGTGACTTAATTCCCCCCCCCTTGCATCTTAGGGCAGGTGGCGATGGCTTGGATGTTGACCTCGGTGTTGGTGGGGCACTTTGTATCGGGGTCAACGCAGGCAGCACCATATCCGGGTGTGCAACAAAAGTACTTCCTAACAGCAAGGGGCTCCCCCTGCCATTTCCCCCCCATTTCGCATGTATAGGCCTTAATTTGGGGGGAGGGGCTTAATTTCATTTCATGCATAGAAAACATGCTGGGACTTCCTATTGGGGGAGGCCGTATTGTTGGAGAAACAGGGTAGGATTTTGGAAGGATATTGTCATTGGAGAGTGTGTCTATGTAATCATCTATCCAACAATGATGTCTTTCCAAAATATTAATTTTGTTTTGCTTTGGAGATTATCAATCTCCAAAACATGTGTATGCTTTATTCTTGATATTTTAAAAACTGCCGGGAAAGCTTATTGGTCATAGTGCATTCATCTACTACTTGGCTAATGGTATACAGATGCAACAGATTAACTTCCTTTTGTTTCTTTAGTACAACTTTTACATTTGTCCAGAATTAAAGCCGTAAACCTTGTAGCAATTCCTTTCTAAAAAATTTATCTGCATTTTCCAACTTAACTGTCTCTCTTGGCTGTCAAGCTTTTTGAGAGGACCCTGAAATGAAAATAATTCCTTTCAAGCATGGTTAACATGAAGTTCTCTTTAGGAAGATTTATTGAGATGAAAAACAGAGAGGTACAGGAATTTTGAAAGATCTCTTTCCAATTCACATTCAGTGTACCCCTGCGTAGTTCACAACAGGGACTGTCTCAGTTTGTTTTTCCTGTGAACTGGCAAAGATGCAAGAATGGGCGTGCTGAGAATGGAAATTTTGCAACCGGTTGTATACATAAGAGACCCTTGAATGTTTATCAGTCTGAAAAACAATTCTTGCATTGCCATAGCAGATTGTAAATTATATTTACATGTTGATGTTATGGCTATTTCTTCAGATGCCTTTTGGTAATCACCATGAGAAATTTTTAATCTGAACTAACAGAACCTTTCTATTTTTAATTCTTGACAATTCCAAGTAAACAAAGGGGCTTTTGATTATCAATGTTGTTGGTATAGCCATTTATATTTTCAACTTCTTTTCCAATATTCATATGCCATGCACTCTGAAAGTCTGCTGAACCAAATGTGAGACATCAACAGTCAACTTTGGACTATTTTTTGTTTTGTCTTCAAAAGCAGCTCAAATAAAACACATTATTTTGACTCAATTGTGAAGGTGGTAAGGGCAGAAATAATCACCATTAGAGCATCGTTTTGCAGAAATGTTTGCATTTGGTTCTCAGCTGTAGCTGGGCAAAGACTTTTCTTGGCCCAGTCTCTGATGTTTTAGGAGAAGCTTTCAGTCCAGGAAATCCAAGATTCCAGATAAAACCTTTCAGAGGTGATATAACCACATCAGACACTAAATATGAACTTATACTGGCTCGAGGTAATTTTTGGATAAACAGTTGTTTTGTCATGCTGGGATTTCATCTGAGTTATATCAATCCCCCTCTAGAGCAAGGGTCTCCAACCTTGGCAACTTTAAGACTTGTGGACTTTCAACTCCCAGCTTTGCTGGCTGAGGAACTCTGGGAGTTGAAGTCTTAAAGTTGCCAAGGTTGGAGACTCCTGCTCTATAGCCTAGCAGCCATCAAACACTATACAGCTGAGTGTCATCAATATGTTGGTGATTTCTTGCCTCAGACTGATGGTTTATCTTTCCTAGTGGTTTCATGTAGATGTTAAATTAAATTGGAGAAAAAGAGCTGAGTCCTGGGGCATGAAGCTTTCTGATTTTGTGATGTGTTTTTTATATTTGATCAATAGCCTTGTTATGATTGCAAAAACAGAATATGGGAAATGCAGTGTCCCTTTTGTGTCTTGTAGTGGACATTACTGTTTATCGTAATGGTTATCATGGAGATCTCAATGAGACATTTTATGTTGGAGAAATGGATGAGGGTGCAAAACGATTAGTTCAGACGACATATGAATGCCTAATGCAAGCAATTGATGCAGGTAAGAGCTTTTTGAAACCTGTGCTTGACTTCCTTTTTACACATTATAGATGGAAGATCAGTTGTATTGAGTCTTGCTTCCCTTAAGGAGTCTGTCTCAATCAACATGCTGCACTGTTCCAAATTGCTGTAATTTTATTCCTTTTGGTGGGAATGACTGGCTTATTCAAAATAATTAATTTTAATAGTGCAATAAAGTTTCATAAATTGATAGTTTCCAGAAGCACTGGCTAAACATTAATGCAATGTCAAGTTTGGAATTCTTTGCTGAATGTCTAACAGTTGCAGTCTGTTTCTCTTGTAAATCTGTGTCCTCGCATGTGGTGACAAATTAAAAATGTTTTGAGGCAGATAGTGAAAATGAATTAATGTAATATTAAGATGAAACTTAATCATCTTTCTAAGCTTGTAAAATGGTTATTTATTGGAGGCAATTCAAATTCTCCAAAATCCAGGCAATGAGCTTGTATAACAAAAGAATAGAATAAACTGATTATCAAAATTCTTCCCCTGGATCTTTAGCATTTTCAGGGGAAACTAATACTCATACTTAATCAGGATACAGAGGTTTTTTATGTTGTCCAAGGAGCAATAAATGTCTGGATTGAATACTATGCTACGTTTTTATTGAAAATCCATAGTGGACTAATACATAAATATCACTTTTTTCAACAGTTAAATCCTGAAGAAAACTAGAGGAAATTTTCTCTTAAAGCACAAATATGTTACTTATGGTAATTAAAAGAGAAAGAGTTAAAATATTAAGACTTTTAGGAAGCATACAAAAGAGGGTTATACTTGCCATGATGTTGGCCTGCCTACCCTAAATATTATGACTTACAATTTGAAGGCTTTATAGCATATTAAAATAGGACCCTATCAGGTTAAGTTATAAACAACAACTGGATTTATGTGTCACCCTAAGCCATAGGCTGAACCTGGCCAGAGGTCCGTGTTTTCAGCATTCTTTGTCATTCAAGGGTCAAGCAGGTACCTTCAGAAGGCTCACAAATATAGAATAACCTTTTTCAGCAATTGCTTCCTAAGATTTGGCAAATGATGCTACTCATGTTTTCATAATATAACAGCCTGATCCTCCATGACTTCATCCTCTTTTAAAATTAAGCTGGTGGCTGCCAGCCTATTTAAATATAACTATCCCACAATGCAAACTGTACAATGCCTTAGTTGTAGCTGTGGAACTGAAAACTAAAAATGATACTGTCTTTGTAGCCTGTAAGCTTGTTCTCCCTGAGAGTATTTGTAGCTAGTAAGCCTGTTCTCCCCGAGAGTATTCTGTTGAAATGTTCTGTGTGTCCAAACTTAAGACTTTTACATTTGAAAGTATTTGATCAGAAAACTTCCTTTCTTCATTTTTTTTGTATCATAAATTCTGAGCTCTTGTGTAATTCTTTGAGGGAGAACGTGCGGATGAGCAAAAGAAGAGAATATGTGTATTAATACTGGTTGTTGTTTTCATTGTGATTTCTAAATATATGCATTGCTTTGTAGTAAAGCCTGGTGTACGGTATAGAGAATTAGGAAATATTATACAGAAACACGCTCAAGCCAATGGGTTTTCAGTAGTTCGGAGCTACTGTGGGCATGGGATTCATAAGCTTTTCCACACCGCTCCCAATGTACCACATTATGCCAGTAAGTATAAGTAATATTTGTTCTGGTGTAATGTTGCTAGCAATCAATAAACCTTGTCATTTCTTACGTTTCTATAGCTGGTGACCTTAAAACAGAGATGGTATTCAGCAGGTTCTGACCAGTTCTGGAGAACCGGTAGCAGAAATTTTGAGTAGTTTGGAGACCCGGCAAATACTACCTCTGACTGGCCCCACCCCCATCTATTCTCTGACTCCTGAGTTCCAGCTGATTGGCTGGGTCTTCTTTTGTTGCCCTGCACAGAACAGAGCTGGAAAATAGTTTAGTGGTGGTGGTGGTGGTGATTTTACAGTATCCTTCCCCTGCCATGCCCACCAAGCCACACCCACAACCGGTAGTAACATTTTTTGAATCCCACCACTGCCTTAAAAGACAGCGAAGTTGGCATTGGAAGGGACATTCACATATTTGCATCTCATCCATTAGGAACATCTTAAAATGGGTTGGGAAGCACACAGGCTTATTTTACAATCAGAATACTGTGGTCAGCACTCTAATTGGCCAAATCAGTTAGTATTGTTGTGGATGTATTCTTGAAGGGAGGCTCCACAAACAATATACAGGTAGTCTTCGAGTTAATGACTACAATTGAGCCCAACATTCCTGTGGTTAAGTGAGACATTAAGTTAGTTTTGCCTCATTTTATGACCCTTCTTGCCACAGTTGTTAAGCGTATCACTGCAGCTGATAAGTTAGTAATCCAACTGTTAAGTGAATCTAGCTTCCCTGTTGACTTGTCAAGTCAAAAAATGTGATCACGTGATCTTAGGACCTAGCAACCGTCATAAATATGAATCGGTTTTCAAGCACCTGAATTTTGATCACATGACCATGAGGCTGCTGCAAAATGATCACAAGTCACCTTTTTCAGTGCTGCTGTAACTTTAAACGGTCACTAAACGAACTGTTGTAAGTCGAGGACTGCCTGTATTTTAGTAATCTGAACAATTCATCCTGCTACCCCATTTTTTTCCCTAGTCAACCTGCCTGCTTGCATCTCGCGTAATCTAGTTAATAATTCAAGTTGATTGGTGGAAGTGTTTCTCAGTAGATGTGGAGAATGATAGTAAAATGACATTGCATGGTTATCCTGTTGTAAATCTTACCACAAGGTAAGATGTCAGATGCCACTGAAGGATTTTATACTCATTTCTTTGGTAACTGGGATTATTACATCATGGGTTTTCTATTTTCAATTATTCTTGTAAGCTGCCCAGAGTCACTTGCATGAGATGAGGGACTACATAAATGATATAACTAATTAAATAAAATACCTACAATACACATATATGAATGTCTTCTATTTTTGTGGCAACTGTAAATACATTATGAAGTTATATTGATTTTATTGAAAATAATGAAATTTTCCTACACTTGCTACAGATAGAATCATGGCTTTTATAGGCATAGTTAGTTTTAAGACTATTAACATAGGCCAGACTGAAAAGTGAGATGTTGATATATCTTGTACTTTGTCTATATTCTTTCCTTAAAGTAGGGGAACATCTCATGAAATAATGGTTAATTGCTTTATAAAGGCCAGGCTAATGCTATATCTTGACATTTATGGAACTTCTTATATATTTCCCTTGGTTTGATGTAGATTCTTGTTCATTTCCTCACCTGTACAAAGAAGGTGACTGTACCTTTTGTAATACCAAGCAGGTCTTTTCCTCTGTCAACTCTGCGTGGAATTGTTCCATTCAGATGGAAATCTCTTTATTTTATAAGTGGAGTAGCTTTTATAGAAAGTTTTAAACACTACTTATTAAATTTATCTCATCCCTGCCCAAAGTTTTCAGAAATGAGCTAACCTCACTTGAAAGTGAGTGTGTGTATGTGTGCGTGCGCATGGGTGGGTGATGACAGAACCCAGAGGGTAGCCTTCCTGCCTGGCCTGGTGGGATGGGTAGTCATTGGGAAAAGATGGTTCCTCAAATACCCTGGCCCCATGCCATATAGGACTTTAAAGGTCAAAACCAGCACCTTTAATTGCACCTGAAAACAAACTGGCGAATG
>JANHFN010007800.1:0-14264 GCA_032468175.1 Toxicocalamus goodenoughensis | reverse complement strand
TTTTTTGAAAGTCAGGGTAAGTTCAAAATTCCCATGTATCTAGGCAGTGCTTTGGGTATTACTCCAAGGGCTCCTATTCTTATTGGTGCAACCATTGATTTCTTCCTCCATTGTCACTCAACTTCGATGTGCAAATAACAATATTTTGTTATTTTTTCTAGCTGTTTCTCTTCAATCACCTGGTATTGCAGTTTCAATGAACCAGACTTTTTTTTTCTTTTCCACAATACTGATGTCATGTGTGTTTTGGGCTACATGTCTCTCTGTTTGGATCCGAAAATCCAACAGAATCTTGATTTGCTCGTTTTCAATAACTTTGTCAATTTGGTGTTCCCAGTAATTTTTGCTGCATTCAAACCCAAACTTCTTGTAAGGCTTCCAATGTATAATTTTGGCAACTCTATCATGATGTTGTAGATAATCAGACTGAGATTTTGCTGCAGCCACTGATAAGGTCATCCACTGTTTCAACTTTTTCATTGCATAAACAACATTTACTGTTGTTGCTGACATGTTGAATTTCTGCTTTCATGGAACTGATTTATAGGGCTTGTTCCTGGGCACATTATTATTATTATTTTCATTAAATGCAAAACTATTTTATTATTATTATGATTATTACTATTATTATTATCATTTCTTTTATTCATTAAACATGAAACTCAGTCAACCGAACATTTAAAAATGTATCATACGCAGTGACTAGTGCTAGTGGTTGATATGGGTTGCTGCCAGCATCCTAGGTATCAACCAAGTATCTTCTTAAAATATACAATGTTCCGAGGAGCACAGTTTTTTGCAATTCCACTGGTATTATTACAGGAAGCTGCTATTTCTTGATGTGTCTTGTAAAATTCTTGGACATGGTACTAATGACAAAGAGTATCACTGTTACATGCTTCATCCATAACCGTGTAGTTTCGATAGCCAGGTCGTGATATTTTTTTCTTCTACTCTGGCGTCTCCTGGTACAACAATAACAATAAATTGTACTCTTTGGCCCTCGACAACCGTAATATCTGGTGTGTTCTATTCCAAATGGCAATCCATCTGTATTCAAAAGTCCCACAAGATCTTCACCATCACATTTTTCCACTTTATCTTCCCATGACTTTTAGGATAAAGATAGGGTATATTTTTTACAAAATGACCAGTAGATTAATTTAGAAACCTTATCATGTCTAGCTTTGAAGTAAGTTTGCATGATTTTACTGTACTCACATATTAAGTGTGAAACAGTTTCAACTTTGTCATCGCAAAGTCAGCCGTTTGGATTGTCAGTGGATTTTTGTATCTTTGCTTTGGTAGTTTGTAGTGCTTGTTCTTGAGCAGCAAGTATTAAATCTTCCGTTTCTTCTTTCTTGATGGTTTCTCTCTTAAGCCATGCTCATGTCAAGTTGTTATCACATTTTCCTTCAATATTTTTCAAGAGCTGTCCATGCAAAGCTTTGATTTTCCATCCATTTAATCTGTCATCCAGACTTGTTTCATTTTTCCAACTTCATTATGAAGATACACAAATTAGCAAGTAACACGGGAAGTGATACCAATTACTTTTTCATAACAATATTTAAATCTCATTGTACAGTTCTTTTAAATAACTGTGCAATGAAGTGGTTTGTAAAAATAAATATAAAGTTCTGAATATATTCTAAAGAACGATGATGTGAAATGTTTGTGTATCATTGGTACATTTTTCATTCAAAATACTCCTATTCATACTTCTTTTTTTGGCTAATTCAGAATTTTTTACAGAAATTCTAACACTGATACTTGAATGGCAAACCACTAAGAAATCTCCAAAATGAAAAATTAACTAGAAAGGAAAAGGAAAATTATGAACAATGATTCAACATTCACACATTTTTATTGATTTAAAAATAACATTACAAGATAACAATTTATGTCTAAAATTATCATGATATTAAGGGGTACACATATTGCATATTATTATAGATTCCTTTGGAATGGGAAGCCTTTACAAATCTAATAAATATCATTATCATCAATCCCTGAATGGCAGAAAAATGAAACATTTCCTTCAAAAATTACATTTCAGAATGTTTAAAAAACACTACAGTATACTGTGAACAGCTGACCAAAAGTGTCAAAAGAATGAGCAGGAAGTCAATATGCCTTAGGTTGCTCCTCTGCTCAAAGCCAAGTTTCTAAAGTTGTATTGCATTACAACATGAGTCTCTGTTGAAAGAAGTCAGAAAAATAATTGGGTTTAGTATCTAGAAATAAAAGTTTCTAATCAGTTTATCCAATTCTGTCTAAACAATTTAACTACTGTCCAGGTCAACTTTCCAGTGTTTCAAGATAAGTTTCTCATAACTGTTGTATTATGACTACTAATGATGTAAGGGATTCCACAATTAACATTCATAACATTGTATAATGACCAAAATATATATCCTTCTTTATTTCTTTTTCCTTCTGTCCCTTCCTTCCATCTCCCCTCTTCCTTTGTCCCTTTTTCTTTCTTTTCCTTTTCTTTTTCTCTTCTTCCTACTCTCTTTCTCTCTCTCTCTTTCCTCTCTCTTTTTCTCTCTGAGGCTCACCCCATTGATTTGTGCACCTGAACAGGAAATTTGGGCAGGTGCCTCCGGTGCAAGGGGCTCAATTGGGTGGAACACGACAGCGGGGGGATGTTTGAAAAGGAGGGCAAACCACTCTGGCTTTGCTCTCCTTTCCCAATGCTGCGTTCGGGGGCGGAGCTCCTTGCACCAGAGAGTGCAAGTCAATGGGATAATCCTGCGGGACCTTGCCTCGAACATGGCGGCGGGATTTTTTCTCACTCCTGAATTGTGCCTTGCTACTCACCTCCAGCGCCCCCCTGCTGCCTCCTAGCAACCCCCCTGTCGGCCCCATTGCCTCTCAGCAACCCCCTAAGGCATCCCACCGCCCCCCAGGGGGCAGTACTGCCCACTTTGGGAACCACTAGTGTATAGAATTCTGCAATGTTCCTGTGGACAGACTTGGTGGATCTCCCACATACCTCCCAACTTGATAATTCTATGACTATTTTTATGCTTTCTTTGCTAGGTGGATATGAATCTAAATGAGGAAAAGCAGCAGCCTCTAAGGGAGAAAGATATTAGCATCAAGAGAGAAATGGTGTCTCAGTACCTGCATACTTCCAAAGCTGTGAGTTCTTGGGTTGTGGAGTGGTCAAATGTATAAAATACTTCTAGGGCTTACGTGATTTATGTTGCAGGATAAGTGTCAGCTATCTGAAAATTACATGTAAGCGGTAACTGTCAAGATTAGCTGGAAATCGGGCATCTATCCTTGTCTATACTCTCTGATACTGTTCTCTGATTGTAGAGCACAGTATTTAATATGATCGCTTATTGACTGGCTTCTCTAAATAAAGGAAGAGCTGAAGATTTTTTTAATGGCTTCAGACTATAACATGGAACAAACTCAAGCCATTAGTTAAGCTTAATGCTTGTTCAGTATAGTTACTTTAGTCACTTTACAGTTTGAACATTATTTAACTGCTGTGACACTAAAAGTAAATGGAAGGTTGCATTATCTTATAGCTGTTTAAGAAGCAGGGAATCAGAATATGGCAGTTCATTAAAAAAAAAACTTGACTGTTAAATTGTGTCATAATGAATAAGGTTCAGCCTAGACAGTATTTGGCTGGTATTGAACTAAAAGTCCTAACATCCCTCGCCATGCTTCTGAGAGATCGGAGAAAGCAACACACTATCAGATGCACTCAAATAGACCTAATGATTGCCCAAAAATTATGGTTGAAGCCACAAGTTTTCCATTGTCTGTTTTCATCTCTGGGATTAACCCCACCGATAGTCCCAGATGCCACCAATAACTAGTACATCCAGTACTGACTGTTGCCAGTTTTTATTGGACTATATGACCATGTATTAGAAAAATGTGTTCCTTCATAGGTGGTGGAGGGATCTCTTCTATATTTTTTCCTGATTTCTTTGATCAGTAGAACTCCTGATAAGATTTCTTACAACTCAGGACAATTTCTCTCTTTAATATTCTAATATACAATTTTGTAGATTTTTTTTCCAACCCACGGTCTAGAAATGTTGGTTGAAGTTATGGAATCAAGGTATCAAAATCAATTCCATTCTAGAGACTTTTGATTCTGGATTGGTTAGTTTCTAAGCCATTGAGATCCATGCCTCTTACTACTTCATAGTTCTTTTCTATCCTAGCTGCTTTTTTATGGAAGCCCTACTAATAAATATTTGGGTAATCTTGAAGAGTCATTAAGGAATATTAATTTTAATGTTTTTAAAAATCATTCTATTTAAAATCATTCTATCATTCTATTCTATCCAGCCTTTTGGAGCCTCTGGGAGGCCCATTTTCCTCTTTCCCAGGCTCCGGAGGCTTTCTTGACCCTCTGGGAGGCCCATTTCTCCTCCAGGCTCCGGAGGCTCTTCCAGAGCCTTCAGGAGGCCCATTTTTTGCTCTCCCTGAGCCTTCGTGTGGGCCCTGCACTTACCTAGGATCCAAAACGTGGAGACTCCTGGGAGGGGTGGGGTGGGGTGCGGTGGGCAAGGCCAGCCAGTCGTTGCAACTACCAGTTCGCTGAACCAGATATAAAATTAACATCCAGTTCACCCAAACTGGTGCGAACCGGTAACAGCCCACCCCTGCACTACCTGAGATTGAGATTGATCACAAGAAATTCCATCTTTTATCTTCTACTATTCCCACTTCATTGTTCCTCTTTTGCCGGGTAGTATCTGGAAACTGCATTGCCAACGATCACGGTACAAAAGAAACACGATCATTTACTGACTTGTAGGTAACATATCAATTATTGTAATTGATCTCAGAGACCAACTTGTCGGGACCGCAGAATTTCTCAGCGTGGAAATTTTGCAGAGGTGGAGAGTTCCACACCCAGTGATTTTTTTTGTGTGTGGCAAAATTTACAAGGTCAGTATGTCAGCATTCCAAATAATGCGCCCATAGAAATCAGAACTCCAAGGCAGGCAGATTCCTCAAAGAACAGGTTTATTGCATACATCATATTGGCACAACGGGTGAAAGCCGACTCTAAAAGTTCCCGCAGCTTTCGCCTAATTAAAAATAAAAGTTTCCTCTTTCCCCCAAGTCACTGGTCGCACTGTCCAATCCAGTTACTGGCCAGTTGCTTGGTTACTTCACTCCTCCTCTGGCCAGCCACCTGTGAGAATGTCCTTGGTTCCCACAGGAAAGCTTTATTGTTTTGGCTACAAAACCCATTCTAGATCTTTACCGTCTCCCTCTGTCGTGTGGCAACCCTGAAGCCTCCAAGATGGCCTCAGCCAGGTTCAATTCAGGGTTGACACAATGTTCTGACCTAAGCTTCCCCAACAGCACAAAGCTAACTCCTCATTCCGATTAAACCCCTTTTATTTAGTTTATAGTGAATTCCTGTCCAGCAAAGTCCCGGCCAACAGTCTTTCAAGATAGTTCACAATTACAGACCTTTATCAAACTTGGAGAGGTGCCAGGCTAATATCTTTCAGAGGCCTCACTGTAACAGACAATACTAGGCAAGAATGCAGGAACAGATCTACAAATGAACTAATTGTCTCCTGCAAAACCCCACTCCCCTTTCGCTCCTCTTTTATTCCCTCTGGAAGGGGCCATTCACCATCCACCTGTGCCTTTACTCCCGAGTCAACCCTTGTTCCTTAGCTGTTCCCTTCTTCTGGTAGCTCTGCACATGTGCACACTGGGAACAGGTTCCAGCTGTTCTTCTGCCCCACTGATCTCCAACTCTGAAGGTAGCTGATAACCGCCGGACGGCCCTGGCCCCATGTCTGCCTCTGATGCAGAGCCCTCATCAGTGCCTTCCCCAGACTCCAGGACTGGCCCTTGTTCCTCCTCAACCTCCTCACTGTCTGAATCTGCTGCCAGCTCTGCTGGCCACTGACAGGCCACAACACACAGAAACCCCATCTGCATAACTGCATCAGGAGATCCTGCTTTTAAGACATTCAGGAAGGAACCAAAGAAATATAGAAGCAAACACTGGAGAAAACAGAAATGAGAGATCAACCCTCCCCAGCAACAAGGTGAGAATCAAATCCTAGGGAATGGCAAAGTTCCCTGAAGAGATTCTTCAATGTCTCTACCACTTACCCAAGACATCTTTCCTGATTGGCTGATGACTTTGGGCAGACCTAGTTTGGTCACCAGTCATTCTTGCTGTGGCTTAATTATGCAGCAGCCCAACTGAAAATTTTGTTTCTAATCGCATAAATCACCTTCCTTTGACACCACGCTCAATAGGGGCTGCTAAAGATGGGAAGAGCTATTGACGGTGCTGTCCCTCAACTCCACAAGGTGTATCGTTTAGCCGAGAGTGATAATGAGATGCAGAATATACTGAAAACTGTCAATAGCCATGTCAATGGGAAGACTCTTAGATCCAACAGCCCAGCAAATCAATGGTGGTTTTCAGCTACAAAAATCAAGAAAATGATAGCTTTCAAACGAATGGTAGAAGGAAATGTGAGGCTCCTTGGGGAGAGATAACACAGCTCAATTTTTCCTCCCTGAGTAGCTTCTCTGTCTGCTGCACTCAATGAAAAAGGTCACACAACATTACAGGAGAATATCCCTGAAACAAGATGTACAACAACACTGGGACATGACATGAGGCACAAGCATGCTGCAAAGGCTGGTATATCTTTGACCTGACAGAATTAAGGTGTGGATCTGTGGTTGTTAGACAAGAGGGAACAGAAAGACAATGAAGGATCTACACTGAAGAAAAATGACTGTTGAGTTGTGATCAAGGATCTTGTGGTGTAGGTCACACACCAAGAGAATCCTAACTCTCTTCCATGAGCAACTCTGAGCATGAAGCCACATATTTTAGGGAGCAGTGCCGAAAGATTTGGTTTCATTCTGGGGGTCTTTTTTTGAGGGGTATCTTTTTCCTTTCAGAAGAATCAAATTCCTATTTCATCCTGAGAAATAAGAAAATTTTCATGTGGCATAAAGGTTAAGGTTTCTCCTGTCCAACTCTGGTGGGTAGTGCTCACCTCCATTTCTTAGCCGAGCCCTGGTGGCGCAGTGGTAAAAATGCTGTACTGCAGGCTGACTCTGCCCACAGTCTGGAGTTCAATTCATATGAGGCTCAAGGTTGAGTAAGCCTTCCATCCTTCCAGGATTGGTAAATTAAGGCCCCAGATTATTGAGGGCAAGATTGCTGACTTATAAGCCGTTCAGAGGCTGCTGTAAAGCACTATGGGGCAGTATATACATCTATGTGCTATTGCTATTACCTGAGGGAGCCAATGTCATTTCTGAAGACATTTCTGTGGTCATGTGACCAGCAGAACTATATGCCAAGACACATGGAACACTGTTACCTTCCCACTGAAGTGGTACCTATTTATCTACTCGCATTTGCATGCTTTTGAACTGCTAAGAACTGGACAGGAGCTGGAGCAAATAACAGGAGCTCACCCCATGGTATGGAAGTCAGGTCTCAAACCCGAGCTGTCAGCTGACAAGCTCAGCATTTTTAACCACTGAGCCATCACACCCCTTTCACGTACATTTATAGGAAATAACAAACTAACAGTTGGTTCTGTCCTCCATCACAATGTAAGCAAGAAATTTGAGATTCAGCAGATGTTTTCATACAAAATGAAAGGGTGGATTGTAAGCGTCCTCTTGGTATGTCCATGGAGAGGCTATGTCTTCTAAATGAAGAGTGCAAAGCTTTGATTCCAGAGAACAATATGAAAGGAGAAGCCATCCCAAGAAGGGCAGGAGGGGTGCAGGAAGGAATAGCAGCATTTTCCTTTGAGACTATATTATTTGCATGCTCTTAATTAATACTTAAGCATACAGCTGTACAACTGTGAAGGATTGGACTCTATGTGTAAACTTTTACCAACAAACTCTAGACTTTGTGGGTTGAATTAATGCAGGTTTATTAATTAATACATTTAACTATAAGGTAGAATAGGGGGAAAATCCACTTTGCTATAAATATAACACAGGCTTTATATGATTATCTTGCTTCACTTCTGAGTTTAACAGATTTTAAGTTTTAATCATATTATGGCAACCCAATTGAAGCAAAAAGTAAAATATGCTGGAATTTTAAACAGAAGGGGAATGTAATGCTAAGCACGTTAAATTTAAAAATATTATAAAATTATTCTAATAAGGTAACTCTGCTTAATTAGGTATGAAGTTGAAATTTTTGTCCCTTAAAAAATAAGAAACAAGGGGAAACATTTATTTAAAAAAATACGTGTATGAATTAGCAACTTTTTACAGAGTTTGTTCTATATTTCAGGGTGGGAGGAAAGATTTCTGATTGGAATAGAGGCCAAGAATATTTTACTAAAGGAACAATTCAGATAGTCAATAAAGAATTATCAGAAGCACTATATTTTATGCACCTTCCGTATGTGCCTTTAAAAATTCAGCAAATCAATAGCAAGGTTACAAACACAAGACAAAGCCAAAATTTGCTTTTTGTACTTCTGGCATGATGAAGGATTGTCTCCATTTAACAATTTGTAACATAATATCCTAGTGTATTAGATCTACATCATTTCATATAAATTACCTTAAAAAAATTAGTCTCTTATAGTCTACATTTGTTTCCCACTGATCTTTTGAAAGTATACAATATTAGTTTTCTGTACTTTTTTGTCAAACAAATATTTGAAGTTCAAGTCAAAGAAATGACAGCAAATAAATTCTTACAAATAGTGCACAAGGCAATTCTTTGATTTGTTTGTTTTTATTATTAACATTTTGGGCTTCTACGAAAACCTTGGCAAGTATTGATTCAGTAGGCTGGCCTAACATTACAGAGGATAAGTATAGGAGAAGAAGAGGCAAAGCTTGGGGGTAGAGTCAAGAGAGCAATAAGCCTAAAATCACTACATGTCCACAAATGCTTCAAGTCCAGCCTCCCTTGAATTCCATTAAATCTGTATCTAATGCCAATTTAGTGCTAACTACTGTATTAGTTGACTAGATACTTATGTATAGGTTTGAGCAAAAAATCAGCATAACTGCCATTTATAAATGGTGGTATCTTGGAGGCTGTTTGTGTGATGGGTGTTTTCCTGGCTAGTCCAGATGCTTTTGGTGCCCATTTTTGTCTTCTTCAACCCTGCTGCCCTCCAGACAAATGGGCCTAATCTAATTGTTCAGTAAATTCTGGGTGATGAATAAAGGACACACGTATAGGGGAAGACCTCCCTACGTAGAGTGCAGGACAGGAAGCCATCTATCCAGGGGTGGGCTGCTGAGGGTTCACATGGGATTGTGAGAGCTTCTAGCTAAGATTCTGTGCAGTTCAGAGAACCCCTAAAACCCACTCCTGGCTGGCTCTGCCAACTCCACCCCACCCATCCCAGGAGTCCCCACGTGGCTTGTTTTGTATGCAGGTAAGGGCAGGGTGCACGCAGAGGCTCAGGGAGGGTGAAAAACAGGCCTCCCGGAAGTTCAGGAAGGCTAGAAATGGGTCCGTTTCTGGCTTCCAGAGAGCCTTCGGAGCCTAGGGAGGCCGCTCTCGCCCTCCTGGAGGCTCAAGGAAAGCCTTCGGAGCCAGGGGAGGGCATAAAGGCCCACCCCACTGTGGTGCAGGAGGCCGATTAGGCCACACCCACCATGGCCATGCCCACCCACCCAGCAACTGGGCAGAGTACCCCTTGTTAAAATTTTTGAAGCCCTGAAGCCATCTATGTAATGTCCTCCTGAGTCAACTCTTCTCTGCTTTTTGTTAGAAAAGGTGTCTTCTTGCAGCTTAATTGGTCCCCATTTCTAGGAATAATGACATGTTGGATATTGGGGGAGACTCCTGTCCCTAGGTTCAAAAGAAATTCATAGCCACTACACAGTCTAAATAGTGAAGAGGGGTAAGTATATTGATGCAGGAATCAAGGTCCATTCTGTCATGTTTTGCAATTTTATCCAAACAATTCTTTAGAGGTGCTGCACTTTCTGGGTCCTTTCTTGAGTGAGGAGAGGAAGAAAGAATTAGGACTGAAATAAGACTGAGAGGGAAGCAAGAAGCTCCTAATACAGATTTTGTGATATTCCAATGAATTAAGAGGGACATTTTCCCTATCTCAAGATCTTAAGTAGCATGGTCATTTTTAAATATTAATTGGCTTTGTTGGAGGAGAACTACGTAAGATCTCCCAAGCTTCTTTGGACAAAATTGTCCCAAGAGAATCTGTTGTCAACACTTCACCTTTCCTTTGATTTACTTATCCTGGATCCCAGATGATGTCCCAAGAGCTTAGATGGTTTGAATCCCAGGTTTGAAATGGTTCACACAAATGAAGTAGATGAAACACAAGTTTTTTTTTTCATGGAAAAATCTGAAATTGGGGATATCCTCATTCATGCCATGCCATCATTTACTTTCTAAACCCGCTCTGTGGCTACAAGTTTTTATTTTTAAAAAAATGACAACGAAAAACCTTCAAAATTCTTTTTTTTAAAAATCCAAATTGCAATCAAGAGTTTTTAAAAGATTGTTCACCCAGTTTTGGTCACCCCATTACAAAAAAAGATGTTGAGACTTTGTAAAAAAAAAGTGCAAAAAAAAGATCAACTAAGATGATTAAAGGGTTGGAAACAAAAACATATGACAAACGGTTGTAGGAATTGGGCATGGCTAGTCTAGAGAAAAGAAGGACTAGAGAATGACATGAGAGCAGGGTTCCAACATTTGATATTTGCCACAAAGATGAGGAGATCAGCTTATTCTCCAAAGCACCAGAAGCCAAGACAAAAAACAACGGATGGAAACTAACCAAGGAGAGAAGCAACCTGGAATTTCCTAACAGCGAAGACAATTAACTAGTGGAAGGTTGCCTTCAGAAGTAAGTCTTGGGTGCTGCATCACTGGAAGCTTTCAAAAAGAGACTGGCAAGTCGTTTGTCTGAAATGGCTTAGGGCCTCCTCCTTGAACAGGGGTCCAACTTTATTCTGATAGATTGAATGACAGAGATGGTAAAAAAGAAATAGCTCCTTAGAAGCAAAGGTGCCACCTAAACAGAAAGAAAGCGACGGCTTGGCGATTGACCAAACCATGGCACTAATAAAACAGGATTGCAAGAGGCAAAATTAAGGAACTAGGTGTTCTGACCAAGGCTTCCTGAGACCATAATCAAGCACATGCTTATTTAAAACAACTATTGTTTTCTTTCAACGCTGGGAATTATGTTCATTCCCAGCCAGTAATGAGTCCCAAACAGTCCCTCGAGATAAGTACCCACCTTTCTCTCCTTTGAATTGCTGCCAACAACAAGAGTGCCAAATGAATTATAGAAATCCAACCAAAGTCCACACAAAGCTTCAAGGATTAATCCTAACAGAGCGAATGACTTTGCTTCTTGCAAAGGTTTAATTACCTTTGCCTGTCTTTTATACCTTAGGGGAGGGGAAATCACCTCCCAGCCTTACTCCCAAGTCGCCCCTTTTATCTCAGCTGCTCTTGCCTTCTAGCAGCTCTGTGCATACGCGCACTGGGAACAAGCTCCCCTTGCTCCTCTGCCTCGCTGCTGCCAGACTCTGGAAGCTCTGGAGTCAGCACACCACATCCAGAGGGTCCTGGCCTCATCTCTGCATCAGACAGAGGACCCTTGTCCGAGTCCTCTCCAGGCTCCCGGACTGGTCCCCGTTCTTCCCACTGTCCAATTCTGCTGCCACCTGCACAGGCTTCCGGCGAACCACAACACTAAGGCACATGAGGTTTGCTTTTAAAGCATATGCATCTATTATAGCAGTTCGAAATTACATTCTTAAAACATGCACCTGGCATTTATCACAAGCTTCTGATGATTACGTTAAATTATACTTGCCAGGGCCTAATTCCTCTAAACTTCATTTCTTCCACTGCTCGTAAAAATACATTATGTGTTCCTCCTTTGAGTTTTGCATGCATAATGGTAATAGTAACCGTGATAAAAAGACTTTATTAGCAGAACAATGTGCGCTAAGATCCCATGTAATTTTCACCTTCTCAGCCCCAACTGTATAAGTTTGGAATACACCTCAAATATTTTACATTAATTTCAACACGCTTAATAACCTCCACGACAAGAATCCCACTAATTTACTCTTCACTGACAATGTTAAAAAGAAAATGATTTATGCAGATCAATCACCTTTACTCATCAACTCATGTGCTGACAGCCAGCCTTCATCACTGCTATTTAAAAGGCATAGCTGACAGGAAAGAGGGACTGGTTGATTAAGGGTTCTGCCTGGCTAACCTTTTATTTGAAGAATTATTGTTGCTGAGTGACAAATACTACTCCATTCATTTCAAGGCAAAGATATTGACAGTCAAATGCTTGATGTCTGCACCGAACAGATGCCACGGTTGGCAAGTGGCTTGATCACAACAGCAGGTATGCTGTGACTCTGGGGGCCCCAAAATGAAAAGAGAAAAACCCAGCACAACTGGCTCAGGCCATAAAAATCGCAACAAGTGTGGTCAAGAGATCTCGCAGCCAAATGCTCTTGTTTTGAAGGGCCTCGTTGGAGACCATCTGCTGAGTGCATCTCCTTGACCTTCTTCTTCAACAGTGTCCTCCTCTCAACCTTCACCCTGCTTTTCTAGCTGATCAGATAGGATTACTCAGAAGAAAAGGAAGAATGGAGTGGAGTGGAGTGGAATGGAATAGAATAGAATAGAATAGAATAGAATAGAATAGAATAGAATAGAATAGAATAGAATAGAATAGAATAGAATAGAATTATTTATTGGCCAAGTGTGATTGGACACACAAGGAATTTGTCTTCAGTGAAAATGCTCTCGGTGTACATAAAAGAAAAAATACATTAGTCAAGAGTCAAAAATTATAAGCTACAACACTTAATAATAGTCAGGGGTACAATAAGCAATCAAATCATACTAGGAAACAGTCAATATAAATTATAAGTATACAAGCAACAAAGTTACAATCATACAGTCACAAGTGGGAGGGGATGGGTGATAAGGAGTGATGAGAAGATTAATGTAATAGTAATGCAGACTTAGGAAATAGTGGGACAGTGTTGTGGGAATTGTTTAGCGGAGTGATGGCATGCGGGAAAAAACTGTCCTTGTGTCTAGTTGTTCTGGTGTGCAGTGCTCTATAGCATCACAGCCAAGGACCTGCTCATACCCCACATCCCTGAATGCAGTAGAAGAGAATGAAGGCATCCCAAGCCAATGGCTGCCTTTTCCAACTCTAAGGAGATCTGGGTTGACAGTAAGAGGAAATGCCATAAGTTATATTTGCCTTATCACCTACAAAAATCAAAGCCAATATATTTGTGGTTTTAAGCTGATCTGGCCCAGTCACTTTCAACTTTATTGCTTTATTAAAAGGAAGAAAAGTGAAAGGAGGAGAGGGAGGTGTAATGAAGGGAAATATCTGGAGAACTTCAGGAATGGATGAAAGGAAACAGCTATGGAACTCTTAAAATATATCAGCTCTGTTCCTTTCACTGGTTGAGGATGGAGCCGGAGTTATTTCTCATTTCTCGTGGGTCCAAGGGCCAGTTAGGCTTAGTTTTACATGGAAAATGAATGTGTTTGATCCACAACAAGTCCTTTATCGTTTGCATCAAATTCTTTGCATGTGGGAAATAGTTTTCTTTTTTTTAATCAAGTCGCATGGAAGGCCAAGGAACTGGACTCACTGGTTGGATTCCTTCTCCTACCAGGCAGGACAGAAAGACTTGGGCACTGAGCCCAAACCAAACAATCTTCTGACAGGCTGGAACTCACCACACTCTGCGTTTATAGTTTATGATTCACTGACATATCCTCAGAGCTCCATTCTTTTGAAATCTTTGCCAAACGAAATTAGGGAAATGGCTGGAGGAGGAAGGGCCTTTCTTTGTGAGGCAAGCCAACCTCTGAACTAGCCTCTCAGGAAGGAACATCTGTTGCTAACATGGAGGTTATAAACGAAGTCTCTGTTTTTCAGGCTTGGCAACTTTTAACATGTGTGGACTTCCACTCCCAGAATCCCCCAGACAGCATGGGAATTCTAGGAGATGAAGTCCACACATCCTAAAATTTCCAAGGCTGAAAAACATTGATCTAAGTCATTTTTTTCCCCTGGTGCTAATCATTTCATGCATTTTACTAGTGTTTAGACAAGGAGTCTTCAAACTTGGCAAGTTTAAGACTTGTGGACTTCAACTCTGATGATTGATGATCCAAACTCTGTCAAGGACCTTGGAGTACTCATCTCTAATGACCTAAGTGCTAGAGCCCACTGTAACTA
>JANHFN010007799.1:2234-17983 GCA_032468175.1 Toxicocalamus goodenoughensis | reverse complement strand
GAATAAAAAGATATAGAAATTTAGGTAAAAGAAATACAATTAAATAAGAAGAAAATGAGATAATCATAAAAGAAAATAAAGAGAAGTAAAGGGAGAAATAATGAGAAGTTGGAAAAAGAGTAATAAGATATGAAGTTGAAGCATGTTGTACTCAAATAAGATGTTTTATTTGTTTTGTTAAAACTCAATAAAACTTTATTTTAAAAAAAGAACAATTAATCAGTGGAACAGCTTGCCTTCAGAAGTTGTGGCTGCTCCAACACTGGAGATTTTTAAGAAAAGATGGGACAACCACTTGTCTGAAATGGTATACAGACTTTGCTTGAGCAGGAGATTGGACAAGAAGATCTCCAGTGTTATTCTGTACAATGTCAAGTGCATAACACAAGTCAATGGAATGGCCTGAGAAGTCACATCACTAGAAGTTGTTGAAGTTTTCACAGCTTTTCAACCCAAAGCATGCCTAGATAATCAGTTAGCCACAACATTTACAACAGGTATTTCAAAAAAGGTCAGGACAAAATTGGATTGTGACAGAGTCCATTGCCATGCTATGTTTTAAGTTTTAGGTTTATAATTGTTCAGCTGCTATGTATTTTACTTCTTGTTTATTTTGAATTTCTCTTTGTACATATTTTATTTGTTTAATGGTGTAAGCTGCCCAGAGCCATGCGTTCACATGGGTACTTATCTGGCAAGCTCAGATGTACCGGGTGGCAAAGCAAGAAATGTGAAAAGAAGCAAGTTGGAGTAGATACCCTTGCTTTAGTCAGAGCTGGAAAGTATCCCCCAAAATGTAGCATGGAAGTAATTAATCAATTCCCAGCATCTGTAACTGATTTCTAGCATAATAAGGTTAAATTTGGACCAGCATGTGGCAAATTTAATATGTATGGACTCCATCTACTAGATTCTAGAATTACCCAGCTAGCATGGTTGGCTGGGCAATTCTGTGGGTTGAAGTCCACACATCTTAAAGTTACCATGTTTGCAAAACACTGGTTTAGACCTTCTGTGTGGAATTTTTCTTAACTTACCTCTTATGACATAGTAGAATTTAGAACTGAACCAATAAGCTGGGATGACATGTTGAATCCTTCCTACCGGCTCCAATACCACTAAACCCTGGAGAGGATTTGCTTTCCTTGTGTCCTTCAAAGTATGCTTTTTAACTCTGTCCATTTTCCTTTGATGTCCTTGATGCTTAGAATTCGAACATCTCTTGCCTTCAGTAGAATTCTGAAATAAGGTGCTTGGCCTCAAATCTCAGTTAAAATGACCTGAAATAACTTAAATTCATGCCTTTCTATTGTTATTGTTTTAGTCACTATAACTTATGCATACTATGTTGTTTTTCGGTTTAGCTGA
Source organism: Toxicocalamus goodenoughensis (assembly GCA_032468175.1). Taxonomy (NCBI): domain Eukaryota; kingdom Metazoa; phylum Chordata; class Lepidosauria; order Squamata; family Elapidae; genus Toxicocalamus; species Toxicocalamus goodenoughensis. The sequence goes on along the minus strand of JANHFN010007799.1, from coordinate 16,615 downwards.
AGAATATAGTACAACTGAAATTGTAATATAGCAGTTCTATATTTTATTAGTATTTTTTTAAATAAAGCAATTAAATTATTGTTCAATTGCCTAAAGCAGATATATTGGTCCACACAGGGATTTTATTAGTTCAAAATTGCACTAAGGAGAATAAATTCATCCACACATGAATATGTGGCAATTAGCAATGGTATTTATGCATGACTGGATGTGATTTGCAAAAGACAGTTGTATCTCAAGCTGTTTGCACTAAGCAAATATTCTTTTTAAAGTATATGTTACTTCCTAATTGAAGCATTTTCTTAACTCGCTTTATCTATTTTGTTTTTACTGCCAAATCACTCCATAATTTGTATTATGCACTATATTTGCCTTAAAGAGGCCTTTTTGTAGGGAAAACATGAAATATACATACACGTTTCTGAACAGGCTTTACTGATCCAAATCCATTTTTTTCAAAGGCCTAACTAACATTTTGTAATAATCAACACTAATGAAATAAGATTGCTTAGAAATGAACAGTTACATTTTGGCTTGAATCATCCAAATTCCTGTTATGAAAGCATGTTTTGTTTTCAACTTTTAGATACAAAATTATAATCAGGTCAAGAGACTGACAGCCATGAAGATGATTTGCATATTCTTTGCCAGTGTCATCTTGTCTTTCCTAGCCAGTTCAGGTGAGAAATATCCCAATCATGCAGTATTTTTTTCAAGAAACTCCTAACATTTCAGTCAACTACCTAGACTGTAGTAAGGTTTCTACAAGGGAGCTTCTCATATGAAATGCAGCACAACCATAGTTTTCCCAAAAACCTGGGACCATGGAGTAACATGTCCAACCCAGCCACTTCCAAATGTACTAAGACTAAAACTTTAAGAATTACCAACCAACATTAATGAACTGAGAGCTCTGGAAATACTGCATTAGAAATTGGAATCACAGCAGACACAAGTGTAGAAAGTTAGCACCCACCCCTCTCTTAGAAGAATGAAATATTTTGAGAAATATTAAAAAGGCAGAATATTATATTTCCCTAAAGGAGAAACATGCTCTTGGAAAGCAGTCCTCACTTTCCTTAATAACCCCAGGACTGGGCCAGCCTATCTACAAAACAAAAGACCTTGAGCTCCAGGGTGATGGGATTAGCCCTCACTCAGCATCCAAACCAGGACAAAGCCATTAAGCCATAATAGAAATTGGCCAACACCCTTTCAGAACACAAGCCTCTTCATTACATCATCACCCAGCAACTTCAACCAAACTTATCTCAGGCAACCTCAGCTAGACCCCTGCATAGCCCCATGGGAGTCTGACAGCAGCCAATAGAATAAATTTTCTTGCACAGGAAATTCAAGTTCAAAGCCCAAGAGGAGGTATAAAAGCCACCTTCTCTCAACATGTCGTCAGCTGCACCAGGACTATGTGTTTAATGGTTCTGCTCCATTAAATCATCTTTCCAATCAGCCTCCATGTTTCCAGTGTCTTTCTCCTTGCTTGGAACTGAACCAGATGGATATTTCTTCCAACATAAGGATACCATGGATGAGTAGAAGACCTCCAAGGTCCCTTCCAGCTCTATTCTGATTAAATTAAATTTGGGGAGGCATCATTCCAAGGACACTGAGAGAACATTGATGACTGTTGGGAAGTTATCTGACATGGATAATAGTTGTGTTGTCTCTCCATGCAGGCAAAGGGGATTTTGTCACACTGGGCTGCCTTTTCCGAGGTGGAACCTGTGAAACTAACACCTGCAAGGAAAATGAAGTACAGATTGGGAATTGCTCCAAGATTCAAAAAATATGTTGTAAAAAACCGAAACCAGCTCTACAGAGAACAGCCACCTGGAGAAATTAGCACTAGATCCATGGACAGATAGATAAGTGATACATTTGCTAACATGTTTTGGTAAAGTTTTGTTTTGTGCACATGCCATTTTCTTTAAAAAGTTTGAAGATGTGATGTTTGACTCTTCCTCCTTAAGATGTTTTTGGAGCAACCACATCCAGGTTGCAAAATAACTGGCAGATGGCCATGATTTGCACATTTTTGCTACTGTATGTAAACCTCTAGATTTTATTAGCTAAATATCTTTTTGAGAAAGGATTTGAACATCCCTTTAATTTGTTCATTAATGCATGCATATATTGTATTTATCTTCTGCCTGCAAATTCACATTGGTTTTCCTAAGGAAAGAAAGAGGAAGAGTCATTGTGCAGATATATCTAGTGAGCTCTTTTGATAAATGGAGATTGAACCTCAATCCCCTTTGTGTAGCTCAATATTTCCTGACCTCACTATACTGACTCTCAACATACCTCTTGATTATTAATTTATTTCCTTCCAGATAGCACACAATCCATCCTTCCCACCCTCTGGTTTTGTTCTTTGTGTAACTCTAGGCTTTTGCCAGTCCTGTTGATTCTGCTTTCAGGTTATTGTAAGTTACAAAATGGGAGAAGATTTAATTTAAAAACGCACTTGCAGATTTTTTCTTTGGAGGACTTCCAGTAAAAAAAATAATTAGAGTGGCAGGTACTGATCTGATCCCTCTGACATACCCTAGTCTACCTAGGGAATGAGCATTTAAATTTTTCTTATCACCAATTGAGCCCATTCTGATGCCAAATCTTCAATTTAAAAAGGAATCCACTGTGAAAAGGTCTTCTCCTTTCCCTTCTAATCCAGCAATATTTATCACCTGATTTAGCAATAGCAAATGCAATAGCACTTAGACTTGTATATCACTTCACAGTGCTTTAGAGCACTTTCTAGGACATCTACAGAGTCATCCTATTACCCACAACAATCTGGGTCCTTATTTTGCTGACCTCGGATGGATGAAAGCTGAGTCAACCTTGAGCCGGTGAGGATCGAACTCCTGGCAGTGAGATGAATTAGCCTGCAATACTGCATTCTAACCACTGTGCCATGATGGCTCCTTTATCCTCTTCCATATTTGTTTTATTTTATTTCATGCAATGTATATATCCATCCATTTTACATTTATGACTGGATGGTTCACAAGCTAAAATAAAACTAATGAAGCAACAAGTGGAAACAACATAACATAAACAAATCTATATAAATAAAATTCAAAACAGTTAAAGCAATTAACCATTTGTTAAAGATTCCTTCATTTATTACTGTTTCCGCTATACTGTAATTTATATTATTGTTGTTATTTTGGCTTTATTCATGGATAATATCACCAGTGATTCAATATATTCATCCTGATTCTTACATAGAAACATTTATTTCAATGGTAAAAATAAAAAGCTTCTTTCTAGCCATGATAGTTCAGTGAAGACTTGTATTTATATATGTTTCAAAAACATCACCTACTGGAGACAAGCAAAACCATCTAAAACAATCTTTTGAGTTCCAGGGACCGGTTCTGTGGAGAGAGGTTTTTCCACGGACCAGAGGGCGTAGGGTTTTATTGCTGCCTGCACCCCATGGATGGGGCATCACTTGTTAGCACAGCCTGGTTTCTGGAATGCCATGGACCAGTGCCACTCCACAGACCAGGAATTGGGGGGCCCTGATCTAGGAGATTAGCACAATCTGTACTAGACCAGACCAAAAGTTAGCAAATGCATACTGGGCCAGATATGACTGAAAGCCCGCATGCAAGATTTCCCATGTAGAATAGCAATAGCACTTAGACTTATATACCACTTCATAGTGCATTACAGAATAGCTTCTTCCTTTCAACCATGTTCCCTTGGAATTAGTACTATATTGAAAGACAAATGAAATACCAACAATAACAAAATAAAATTACCAACAAGAAGACTGTTCAAAAGTTGCTTCACTCTGTATGTGAGCAGGGAAGTCTGCAATGGGATGGGGACATTCAGAATACATCCACTCAATGCATAAATGGCACCCTGCCCAGTTGCTCTCACCCACCAGACAGAGAGCCACTCTTCCCCTACCAGCTCTCATCTGTGGGAAAGGGACCAACAAATTCTCACTCAACTTTCCCGCCCCAGGATCCCCCAAGCAGCCCTCCCAGGCCTGACCATAGAACACCCACAGGACCACAGAAACAAGACTGCAGAAGGTAGCCAAATAAATAGCCAGAAAGCCCTGCTATGTTACATTGGAAATTTAGCAGCTGTGCAGTCCTACTTTTTTAAAAATGATTTTAAAAACATAACAGCCACTAACTCTTTTGATACCAAATTTCCTGTTAACTAGAAGTCATGTGAAGAAAGAATATTTTTTTTTTGCTTTTCTGTATTTCCATATTTTACTTTCATTTCATGAGCCCAGCTCCCGGTGTTATAAAAGAGACAAAAGCATCTCCCCACTTTCTCCCCATCATTTGACAGCTTGACACCTATCTGTTATCCCCCTGGTAAAAATTCCCTAAGTTAAAAGTTCAAAATATTGTATTCTTGCACAAGACTTAGTTGTAAGGACTGCTTCTTTATTTTTATTTGTATTATTTTGATAATTATTTTTCTCCAACTATTAATCCCAATTCAGCAGGAAAAGTAGGCAAGGGTATTTATAAAAGGTATTGCCTTTGTCTACAGGAAAATCACCCCAAACTTATCCTTCTGTCCTGTGCATGAAATTTGATCACTAACAAAAAAAAACCTTGCAGTTGAAGGACTTTGGCTCAATTGTTGAACTATCTAATATTCTTATCTAATCTCAGCTGAATCAGGAGGCAAACAAGGACAATTTGTGCCTTGGAAAAGGATTGTACTTTTTGTCAGTTGTACACTCTGTTCATGGCATTGATCTGAGCACTTTTGCAAAGACAATATTATATTATATAAATACTGTATAAAATTCCATAGGGAAGGTAGCTTCAAGTGTGTTCATACTACTTTCCTGTGTTAAACAGGAAAGTGTTATAGGTCATGTCTTACCTCCAAGGATTAGAGATTACTTTGTTTTCTCTACTTAATTACTCCTTTTAATTCCTTTAGATAGGTGATAAAAATTCTGTGCTTCCTAGAGATGATAGGCATTATGATCCAAACATCTGGAGAGCATAAAGATGATAACTCATGGCCTAGAAATGAGTTGGGTCAAAATATGGACCTTCAGCACCACTCTCATATTTGCACCTGAGTATAGTTGAGCTGATTTTCCTTTGGTTTGATTATGTGTCTAACGCATTTGCAACCTTGGAGGTCTGAAGCTATTGGAAAGGCTGTTCTCCCATTCAGCAACTCTCCCTTCTTCCCATCTCCTGCAATATTAACTCAAAACTCAGTAATTATTTTCCAATCAGCAGTACATTAGACTATTCCAAAAACAATATTTGAAACACTGTTTCTTTATATCATGAAATGGACAGCACCAAAATCACCAACACCAAAATTATATAGGGTCTCAGCAGAGGTAAACACAGAATTGCTAACTGTTATGTTTGAGAACCTCTGAAAAACTCATGAGTAGTGGAAGAGAGCTAATGTGGAGGTCTTTTTAAAAAGAGCAGAAATTACAAACCTGTTAACTTCTTGTCTATATTGGACAAATTTCTGGAGCAGGATATATTGGATGAGAAGGCAGCAACTAACAAGAACTAAGAAATCACAAGCTAGTCCTTACCTTGTCTAGCTTGATTTCCTTTTTTAAACAGTTACTAGTTTTATAGACTCATGAAATGCAATTCCCACAGTGCATTTTCACTTCACCAAAGCATCTGACATTTCTCATGATATTCTGTTAATAAAATGTAACATGATAAAACAGTTGAATGGAAGCATTCATAAATGATCACATCCAAAACATACTCATAAATCATTCCATTTTAGATTTTAAAAAATGTATTAAGTAGAGTGTCATCAGCTTTGTCCTGGAATTGTCCATTAGCAATAGCAGCAACAACATTATTCCTTTTCTGCAGAATATTCAGCAAATACTGCTAATCCGGGGTTAATTCAAGCTTTATCCTAAAGCCTAAAAACTGTCTAAGCCAGAAGTGTCAAACTCAAGGCCCTGGGGCTGAATCCAACCTGCGGGGTGTTTAGATCTGGCCCACAGGGCCATCCTGGAATTAGCGAAGGACTGGCCCGTGGTGCCTCTCCCAGTGAAGATGCGGCCCTCCCAAGCTCCATTTTTGTTGTCAGAGTGCTCAGGCCACAGGCACCCCTGACACAAGTGATATCAAGCTGGGCGCACCCACCCTGGCCACAACTACCCCATCCCCCTGAGGTCAAACACAACCCTGATGCGGCCCTCAATGAAATCAAGTTTGACACCCCTGGTCTAAATGTTACCTGCTGATCACACAAACTAGAACCAGTTATTATTTTAGAAGAAAGATGATTGAAAAAGATCTGTGTAGGACAGAACAGTGAAAAAAACTGAACAAGAGGAACATCAATAAGAAATATAAAGCCATACATCTGCAGTTAAAACTAAAAAAGCACAAGTATAGGATGATTTCATACTGTATATGAAAACAAACTGGGTGTTATTGTAAATCCCATGGTGAAGCAACAGTGATGCAGCTGCTAAAATGGCATGTGTGATTTGGATTTTACTAATGGGAACATAGAATCCAGGAAATAATTGTTTCACTCAACTTTGCCTTGGTCAGACTCCACTTAGAATACTGTTTTAGACAAGATTTCAGCTACCAAGATGATGAAAGGATTAGAAACTTAAATCGTTGGAGGATCAGGTATGTTAGCCTGCAGGAGAGAAAACTGAAATGAGATAAGGTCACAATCTTCATATATCTAAAGGTAAGAGAAAGAAGTGAAATATTTTTTATCACCCAGAGAGCAGAACCAGAACCAAAAGCTGAAATTACAAGGAAGTAGATTCAAGTTGCATATATAGACCTGACCTCCCAATGATGTTGTTTAAAAGTCCTTTGGGAGAGGGGCGGTATATAAATTTAATAAAATAAATAAATAAATAAAATGTCCAAAACAAGAAAAACAGCAGGAGACAAAAAGAACAGTAAAACTATCAGAAATCAGATGGGAACAAAAGAAAATAATCCATATGGTACAGAGGAGGCATCAGTGACCTTCATAAATGCTTCCATTGCATGCTAAATCACCTGCTGAACCTAAAGTTTTACAAGGATTAGAACAGAGCCAGAAGTGGAGGAAAAACTTCTGGCATGGATCCACATGAAGACTGGTTTAAACTTTGTCACAACAGACTAAACCATCCCACAAAAGGTTATGCTTGTCTGAATCCATGTTGAAATGTTTAGTGTTTTGGCCACCTTCCTCACTTATCACTGAAAAAGCTTCCCAAACTTTTTCTATAAATGCAGAGGCTTTCAGCAGTTACACTCCACATGATCATTCCTGCTAAGACCATCTGACTTTATTCATCCAAAACATCATGAGGATCATTTTTATGCTTTGGGCCATCTTCCTCTTTCTCTGCCAGCCTATTCCAGGTGAGAAACAAAGGCTCAACCGGGATGGGGCAAACAGGTCAGAATTTTAGTCTAGCTTCTTCTGTCCTCCAGATGTAAAATAAGGATTAGAAACATCTAATTTATTCCCCTAGATTAATCAGATGCCACACTGTAACTGAGCTGCAGAAAATAAAGCAAATTCTCAATGCTTTCTTGCCATCCACTGGTTTTGCAGCCTGGATATGGTTTGGAATGACAAACAGTAGGTAGACATAGCAGAGGTAAATTGTATTTTTATTCAATATTAATGATGGTGGTGGGCTTTCTTATTTTATTAGTTTCATAGGAGGTGTTAGGCCAGTTGCTTTGTTAGTTGAACTAGGTTTCACTTACAAAAAAAGAAACTGGGGAAAGGTAAGAATAAGGAAATTCAGTTTACTTAAAGTCACAACAGACATATAATGGAAGAGAAAACCCAATGGATTTGTCCTTGCTTTTCCACCTTCTGCTATGAATACGTGGGATAGCTGATGCTAAAAGACAATTGAGACTAAATGGAACAAATCTATCACTTGCTGTGAAGGAAGAATCCTGCATCCCCATCTTTCTTGCTGCATTCAGGAATATCCATGGGGAAGAAGGTCAAAACAGTCAAGTCATTGACTGCGACTGTGTGATTGAAGCTTTGCATTCAATGCAAAGTAATTGAGTCCATCCACTTTGCTGCTAGTTGCTTTGGGTTGGCGCCTAATCATCCCATTCCATTGTCTTTCCCAGCACTGGAGCCATTTCCAGATAGCTGGGTTTTCTTCACATAATGTGTCCGAAATAGGATAATTTGAGTCTAGTCCTTTGTGCTTCAAAGGAGAACTGTCAGTTAATTTGTTCAATGATGCATGGATGTGTTTCTTTGGTTGTCAACAATATTCTCAGGAATCTTCTTCAACAGCAAATTTCAAAGATATCAATACTCTTCATATTCTGCTTGTTTAAAGTTCAACTTTCACTTCCATAGAATGTCACAGGGAATGCTATTAGCAGTCAAGTATATTTTATATAACAAGATGTTAAATCTGAGTTCTGCACCAGTACCAGCACAATCTAGGAACAATCATTTTCCCAGTGTTCCTGCAAATTTTCTTTCCAGACTAATTAACATCTCTTTCTTTCCTTCCTTCCTTCTTTCTTTCTTTCCTTCCTTCTTTCTTTCCTTCCTTCTTTCTTTTTTTTTCTCTTTCTTCTTTTTTGTTTTTTGTTTTGAATAGCAAAGGGGAACCTTTATGACAGCTTGGCATGCCGCAACATTCATGGGCATTGCCGGAGACTTTGTTTCCACCACAAACAAGTAATTGGCACTTGCACAAATGGCTGGCAACACTGCTGCAAATGAAAGGAACTATATGAGGTTGTGGAATTGCAAAGAAGCTGCAGAGGGAACAATGACTAAAAGCACCTGGAATATTGCAGAAGCTAAATATTGCCTCTGAAACATGTATTATAATGGGCACATCCAATGGAACAGAAAAATCGTGACTGTTTGCTACTGTCTGAATATTTTGAAACTAGCCATTGCTTCTCAATGATTGTATTTCTTTATATTTGTGAAGAATAGGATAGAAAATGATTTTGTGCCTCTCTGACTTTCCAAACAATTTGCAGGCAGAATGTATAACCAGCAGGTGGCACAATTCACCCAGTTTATTTTAGCCTTCTGAAAATTATTCCAAGTCAAATTTTTAATACAAGGTGACCTCTGTGTTCAGCTAAAATTATGGAAAGCAACATCTTTAATAAAAATCAAAACATTAATTAGAATGAACAATATTGTAAAGTAGTAAGGTGTGTGTGTGTGTGTGTGTGTGTGTGTGTGTGTGTGTGTGTGTGTGTGTTGCCTTCAAGATTAATTGAAGCCCTGCTGTTTTTCTAAATGCATCTTTTGTTACACATACAAAGCAGCTAAAAAAACTGTGGCGTTCAAAGACATGATTTCACCATGCCTCCCCTTTGACAGCCCTGGTCTGCATCTTCTTTCCACTCTCCAGCCTTCCTACTCTAAACTGTGTACTTTAGATTTTCTACTTTAAATTGTCTGTTCTGGGAGGCGGAGGAGAGAGGCTTGCTCATGACAACAATTATTCCTACAGCAATATTATTCAATATCTTTCAACTGTACAGTTTTATACAACAATTGGTTATTCAAGAAACCACTTTAACAATTAAATGATGTTGTATATCTTACTGAAATTGACTAACCTTTTTCTGGACTAAGAAAGTACCTGGATTGGCTCTAGTTAGTCCTCCTGGGAATATCAACACTGGAAGATTTAAAATGAAAATTGTTCTGGAAGAAGGCAATGGCAAGTCCATTTCTATATATAGGCAGCGTAATTACATAGGCCTACCCATCAAATCACCAGGTGAGTGAAAGAGGCTTTTTGAAATTGCATTATTCACCCCATCTCTTTGATGGTAAATAAGTGGATGAGGTGGATGAATCGTTAAGGCAATGAACTGCTAATCCATTGTGCGTGGGATTCGTATCCCATCCTGGTCAGCATTGGGTATATGAGGATGTTCATTATTCTGTGGCTGCTCTTCTTATCTCTCATTCTTGTATTGAGGTAGGATGGTAAGAACCACAAGATTTGGACTTTGGAGCTGAGCAGAAGTCTAACAATCCAAGTTTGTATTACAATCTCTGCCGATAAACAGGCAGTGTAGTTTGGCTCTGGGGCTATTTAGTGATTTTAATTTATTTCCTAATGTTTATATACTTCCAAATTACAAAAAAATGGATGGTTCCTATTTACTGAGAAGCAAGGTCTCACTGTACACAATTATTGCTTAAGAACATATGAAGTTGCTCTCTGGTGAACTCAAGTTCAAGATTCCAACCAGTCAGGATTTTCCTCATCTCATTTCATTTCTAGAGGAAATGTGTTGGAATAAATATCCAGATCCATTTCCAAGCTGGGAGAAAGGCACTGGAGACAAAATAGAGACTGAAGGCTGATTGGAAAGAGGGTCCATTTATTGATGAAGTAGAACCACATGAGTTCTGGGCAGCTGACCACCTGGGGTTGAGAGTGGGGGGTATTTATACCTTATCTTTGGCTTTGAACTTGAGCTTCCTGTTCCTGTGCTATTGTTCTGTTCTATTGGTTGTTATAGGGGTCATGTGGTCAACCAACTCTGTACGTTGTCTGAGCTAAGTTTTGTTGAAGTTTGGAGTGTGATGCATTGAAGGGGCTTGTTGGGCAACTCCTATTGTGGCTGAGGGCTAACCCTACCTTTGTTCAGACCTTGCTGCAGGGAATTTGCTTAAGCTAGCTATTTCTTTATCTCTTAAATGCTGATATCTGCTTAGGGCTATTAAGAAAGGTGGGAGTTATTAAGAGTGAGTCTGCTTGCTGCCTCTAAAAAAACATGTTTCCAGGGAAATATAATATTCTGCCTTTTTAATATTTCTCAAAATATTTTTCTTCTAGGAAAGGGATGGGTACTAACTGAATGTTTATATTATAGCAATTTGCAGTAAGTAATGAGGATGTGATTCCTTTTTGGAGCTCCTCCATACATCTTCAAAATATTCCCAAAATTTGCTAAAACTGAACTGCTTTCCCCTCACTACTAGCAGTTTCCATTCTAAGCAACAAAACAGCTTATTTTCTCTCTGAGCAAACAATGCAGTATGTGCAGCAGTCAGCTTTTCTTACAATTGGAGAAAGAAAGATAAGAGAAGAAAACCCAACAAGTGTTAATATCTGGGATAGGGATACAAAGAAGACATGGATGTTATAAGCGGAGACCAGAATCCAATTTTGTGCATTTAGTGTCACTTTCCAGCCAGTGTGATATGTGAGGAATTGGGTATGTGTAGTCTAATGAAAAGAAGGACTGGGGGGATATGATAGTACTGTTCCAATATTTGAGGGGCTCCTACAAAGGAGTCAAACTATTTTTCAAAGCACCAAAAAGCAACACAATAAACAACAGAAACTAACCAAGGAGAGAAGCAATTTCCTAATGGTGAGAGCAATTAACCAATGGAATAGCTTGCCTTCAGAAATTGTGGGTGCTCCATCACTGAAGGCTTTTAAAAAGAGACTGGGCAACTATTTGTTTGAAATGATATAAGTCTCCTGCTCAAACAGGAGGTTGGAGTAGAAGACATCTGAGGTTCCTTCCTACTCTATTATTTATGTTCTATGAGTGCAAGACTTTATCCGGCAACAAATATGCATCATGAGACTGTAGTCCAGTTATTTCTGTCCCAAAAGAATATTGTGGTGATATAATATTCTCCAAAGGTCTTTCCCCAATCTGATCCCCAACCCATACCCAAAGCAACCTTTTCTGAGACCATTCAATCAGTGTTCAAAACATGACCTCAAGGGGATAGGATCCACTTGGTACCAATTGGCCAATAGACCAACACAGAAATATCTCCTCCCTTCCAGACAGGTCACTATTTTCCAAGGCCATTCTACTTTGGACGGTATTACAAAGTCTCCAATCCAATCTCTGGCTGAGAAGCCTGGCTCATCCTGAACACCAATTGATCCAGTAGAGGGAGATTAAAACAAAAGTAAACCAGCTCTCTGTACTCTTTCATGGTTCAACTGCCTGTGCCAGTCAAGTGTGGATCTAACAGCTTTTGAAAATAGATTTAGCTTTCTTACAGAATAATGAATGTAACAAATATTATTAATGTTATTATTCTTAATTGCACCAACATGTATGATACCCAGGTGCCACACTGTTCGCACATTGATGTGTATATGTAAAATAAAATAAAAAACTTGACCAAAAAAAGAATAATGCTAAATCTGTGTCCAAAAGGAACCCAAGAATTGACTGTGATTCTGAATTCAATGTAGGCTTGCAGATTCCTTTGGGATATGCTATACCAGAACAATATTATTCCAAAACAGCACTAATCCCCATCCAGAGGGATAGGATATCAACTAATAGTCATGCCCCTTTGAGCATACTTACAAAGTGCATGCATTAATCTATAGTAATGTGAATTTTGACAAATGGTATTACCTGATCAACAGTTGCCTTTTTCTCATTCCTATTCCCATTCCCCATACCCTTAACATCCTATTTCATGTTAAGGATACTGGTTGGTGACTATTTTCTCATTTGTTGATGGTGTTTTGTGAGTGAGGAGAGAAACAAAGTTGGAGAATTCATCAACTTAATACATTTGCAAATAAGGTGCACTGCAAATAAGTTGAGCAATATGGCAGAATAGGGATTGCTGATGAAAGAAATAAATGTTCTGCTGATATAATTTTCTGCCTGGAAAAGGATAGGCAGTTAAAGAATCAGCCATGAGGAAAAGCCTAATGTCTCTTTTAAACATTCTAATAGAAACATCAAACTTGGGCTCAAGGGGAAATTTAAAAGAGGATTATCTCACTGCTGAAGTATGAACAACATTGCAATAGGACCAATCAATACTCATTACAAATACAGCCTGTCCACAAAAAACATTGGTTGTTAAGTTAAAGGAAAACTATAAATAAAACTTATACCAAATAGAGCCTCAAGGATTATGACTCACCTAAGGCAGAGTTTTCCCAATTGCACTCATGGCTGTTTTCCCACTTCTTCTTAGTATCAATAGTTGTGTAACTATTCATATACTGAGCTATAAATCTAGTCTCTTGGCTCAAGTTATTTCCCTAAAGTAGGTAACTGCTTGTCCATCTCTTCCTTTCCCCACATCTGCAAATGGGATTAACTATGTTGGTTTGTCTTAGAGATGTAGGACACAGATACATCCAAAGCACGTATATGCATTCTAAGAATCATTATCATGCAAAGGCAACAAAGGACACTAGAAGATGGTGAGAAAATAATGCTCTATTTCACTCTACCTGGAGTTTGTTCCCATGACTGTGAGATACAGACCTCTAGGAAAGCAATTGTACTATCAAGTAGATGTTAGAGGACACCCTTACAAACCAGCCTGCTTGATTTCTTCAAGCAGAAGATAAGAGTCATGCTAGACTAGACCAAAAGCCTCATAGTCTACCTTCTATTCTCCCACTGTTAAAACAGATGTTTTTGGGAAGCCCCCAAGCGGGACATGAGATCAGTAGTATGGCAAACTGACAATTTTCTGCTCAGCTTAGTTTGGAATCATTTTGTGGCCCTCTTAGCCAGCATTCAGCTGAAGCTTTATTAAAGTGGCCCAGAGTTTTCTTCACACAAATGACATTCTGACCTATTCTTTTCATTGTCCAGCGCTCTCCCTCAGGAGTTTGGCAGAGCAAGAGAGAACGAATGAATGACACTAACCACAGAGACAGCCACCATTACGACATGCTGGGATAGCACCAAGGTCAGCAGTAAAGATAAGCCTCCTTTTGGAAAACAAGGAACTACTGAAAAAGCAACTTTTGAGATTTTTCATCTGAAGTCTGGGCCAGTGATGTTCTGCAGAACAGGAAGTTTTTGCCAAAGTAACCAAATCTCCAGCTTGTTTCCTCCAGCTTTGCTGTGCTAATGCTTTCTTAAGACTTCTATATGTACAGACAGCATCAACTTTTCCCATGTAGAGGGGTGCTCACATGATGTTGTGGAATTTCAGTGCTGCAAACAAACAGTGCCTCCATTAAATGCAAGGGGAGGGAAATGAGACACTAGTTTTGCAACTGGAGCAAATACAAGGTTTAGTGGAAGTCTTGGTGGTCTCTGAGATTGATTTTTTTTTGTAGTCATTTCATTACTCAAGTTCATTAACAAAATATCTGCCAAAAAAACCCAGCCAAGCTCAGAGAGCACCAAGGAGCTACATTTATTCACCTGAGCTACATTTATTCTCTTTGATCATAAGGTTTTATCAGGGGTGGGATTCTACCAATTCGCATCTATTCACTAGAACCAGTTATTAACATTCTAAGCAGTTTGAAGAACTGGTTGTTAGAAGAAATTACTGGCCTAATCCTGTAAGGAAAGCAAGAAGGAAACATTCTGGTGTTGCTTACAGAAACTGCCTCTCCATTAACC
>JANHFN010007797.1:29819-42456 GCA_032468175.1 Toxicocalamus goodenoughensis | reverse complement strand
CTTCCTCCTGCACATTCTTTTCCGGTCGAGTTCTTCTTTGTGGTGGCCATTTCTGACCACCACTACAACCGCCTTTGGGAAAGGGAGTAATGGCCAGCTGGGGAGGAGAGATGCGGCAGAGAATATTAAGTGATTTGCATTCTGATCTTTTTTTTAGAAGTATTGGTAATGGTAATTGTTTAAATAATTCCTTCTGTATTCTGTATCAGACACATGATCTAAGGATCATCTTATTATTTTCAATTTGTTATGAGTTACATCCTTATTTTTTATTTTGAGCTGGAGAAAAAAATAGCAGCAAGTATTGATGTTTTAGAGCTGAAAGATGAACAAGAGTGCTCTTTTCATCACAGAAATTAAGTTTGATTGTGGTGTCTTTTTCACTGAAATTTTTATGCTGATAACTAGGCAATGATACCTAGGGTTTTTTTTTCCAATGCTATCATTACTACAACAGCTGGGCTGATATGAGATTGGTATTGCACATCATGTGGCTTGCAGGCTGCATCAAAAGCTGAGCCAATTAATCTATGATTATGTTTTCAGATGCTATAGTAAAAAAGACATTGCTGCAGCATAGTACAGATTCTTCCTATATGGGAAATCTCGGCTTCCCAAAACTCTTCCCTTATTCCTGAAATCAAGGTGCTGTGGAAACTTCCCACCATCTCTCTGCCATTTGCTCTTCTTCGACTCAGTGGCCCTCAATGATGTGAAAAGTGAACACAGTGTGGGAAAAACAAGAGTGGGAGTGGGGCATAAATAGGTTGCTGTACTGTACTGCTTACATCCAGGGAAGCATGGTGCACAGCTAGGATGGGAACGACGAGGACACTTACATAGCAGTGCAAAAATGTGGATGAGGATTTGCAGGGCAAAAGAGTGGCTGTGTGGAAGGGTCCAGTTTCAGTTCAGTTGTGGTGCTTTTGACCAGATGTGTTGGATTACAAATCCCAGAATCCTCAACCACATTATGAGATCAATGCCAAAGCAAAGGAAAGCCAATTGTTAGTATATAAGTACTCTAATATTAACACTGGCAGGCTCGTCTAATAGTTTTCAATGATGCTGTGATTCTTCTCATCTCACAGGACCTTTCTGAGACCCAGTGCCAGAAAGATCACTTGCAGTAAGTTGAGTAGAGCATGAGCAGGTTTCATGTATGGAAAAAGCTCAGTGATAATTAGAATGAGGGCAGTACAGTACATACTTTTAAAGCTAGTTTTCAATTGAATATGTATACTTGAATTCAGGTTCTCTGAAATGGAATCATTTCTTTATTAACTGACATGGAATTGTGAAATCAAATTTGGGTCGGTCACTGGGACCACCGATTTACACTTCCGAGCTTCGGTTTCATGCTGGAGCCCATCTTCAGGGACTTTCTCTATTGGAATATGTATTTTGGCTGTTCTGTGAGTCATATTGAAGTGGTGTCTTCCTATTGGCTGATTGGTGCTTTGATAGTTAGCAATTGGCTGTCGTTTCCTTGTCCTTCCTTGTGTGATGTGGAATTGGCTAAAGAATGTAAATGTAAGGACTTGCCTCTCCTCTTTCCACAAGAAAGCAGAACTCTTGAAACACACATCATTTCAAAAGGAACTTTTATTGAGAGAAAGTGATAGCAAGGAAAGTAAGGCAGGATCTGAAATTCCTGCTCAGAACTGTTAAGTTAAAAGTTGTAGAAGTCCGGAGATGAGCCAATCCACAGGTGCAAAGTTGTTATGAGAACTTCAAGCTGAGAAGGTGATAAGGAGCTGTTCTCAGGCACCATTTGCTCAGTTCCTGGGAGCTGAGACAAAACAGATGGCCCTAGGTTATTCCGTCTCCCCTCCCGTTCCCAGGAAGGTACATAAAAGTATAGAAAAGACCAGAAACAGGGAAAAGTTTGTAAACTTGAATCCAGGCCCTCCCCAACAGAACGGCAGCACCTCAGTAGGGATCTATGAGGACCTGACAGTAAATGAATGAATGAACCAACATGACTAATATTATTTGCAAACCCTAATCCTGACCCTAAGGATCTATAAAAAGTATATATGAAATCAGTATGCTAGTAGGGCATGAAGAATAGGTCAGTGGTTCTCAACTTTTTCTTCACCATGGACACCCTTTAAATACCTTATATGGCCAACGATCAAGGCCATAGACCCCTTAATTTAAGATTTAAATAAAAACATTTATTCAAGCCTTCGTAGCCAGCATGCCCTCTCCCAGTGATTTGTGGACCACAGGTTGAGAACCACTAGAATAGGTCATAAAATCAAAAAGAAAATCACTATGTGAGGTAGGATGGGATGGTAGAAATGGTGGGAAAAGATTCCTGATCAAATAAGGAAAAAACCAAGGTGAACAATTATGTCCTTTAAAAGTAATATTTGCTGTGGATTTCCTATGTCTTGGGGGAAGATGCTATCCCTACCCTTTAATGGTAGGAAGGATCGCTGGTTTTGTCAAAACACATTATGGCTGGAGCTATATACCTTCACATTTTTCAACCAATCATGGGCTGCGAGAAAAGGAAACTTGTCACATTGGTGATTTATGGCAAATTTTAATTTATGGCAAATGTGGGGATTAAATCTGTCATTCCATTAGCTCCTCACTATCTTAACCATCATATTTAATTATGTTGCCATAGAACAATGCTATACCACTACACAGGATTATTTTAAAGAATGCTCTAAGGAAAAGAAGAATAATTCCCAGTTTCTCATTGTTTATCATCATGTCCCCAACTGAAGTTATCCTGGAAAAACAACTCTACTGCAGTCATCACTATGAAACAAAGATTAACTTCTTCAACTTGCATAAGAACAAAATGGGCACGGATGAAATGTCCATAAACAAAATAGTATCTGTTTATATCCATGATTGGATCTGTTTCAAAACAAATGAAAATGAACCAAATGGGACTAATTTGCTCTAGCTGTTATTTGTTCCCATATGGATATATATTTATATCATGCTAGACAGAGGCTTATGAATGTAATACAAACTGTCCTCTGACTTCAGCTTTTATTCTTTTCAGTAAAGTTTTGGATTATCATTAACTTGTAGATTCTGCCATGGAAGAGAACTGGAATACTCTGAATTTTCAACAAATACATTTTTCTATTATCATAGTCCAATAAATATAACAAATGGAATGACATTTGTTGATGATTCCAGGCATCTGTGAAAACAAGTGCTAAGTTATTATGAATTCATAGACTCAGTAAAATACATTATGAAACTGTGCAGCTAAAGTATTTGCAATTCTTGAATTTTCTAATGCTGGCAGAAAGAGCATTGAATAATAATGTGCACAGGGCAAACTACATCCTCCTCCAATAATTGGACAACTCATAGACATATATTACGTCTGTAGGTATGAAAAATCATTTCAATAAGAGCAAATTGTTGCAATGTTGTTGAGGAAAATAGGTAACTGCGAATGGCTACCAGTGGCTTGCATTTTATTCCAAACTCTTTGTGCTTTGCATTTGGCGAGTGCCAGCGGCATGTCCAGAAGCTGAGGAAGAGCTTTCCTCAGTAGTGTTAGACTTCAGCAACAGCTCTAACTTGGGTTGCTCTAGTATTGCTAAGCACGTGTGCCATACAAGATGGCCTCCCTTTCCTTCCCTCACTAATTTTACTTCCCATTTTCATTTTAAGTCCTAAATCCAAAACAAGTGATATAGCTACACTCATTTCTTCTTCTCATTAATCACTCAATACTTGGCTGTGGGGCTTTTAAGAACAATCAAATTCCTTTTTACTCAGACTTGGAATATCTACTTGGAGTACATCCTGAGATTATTATGTTTGTATCCTCAGAGAGAACACCATCAGTCTACTCCTAAATACTGCTTGTATCTTTTTCTGGTTCCAATCTTAAGGCAATATTGTTGCTATGGAATCAGAAGGCAAATGAGGAAGGATGCTGGCTCTCATACTTCTCTTTCATTGACCAATGAAAGAGATAGGCAGGAAAAGTGAAAAATCTATAGGAGTTCAATGATTCTTGATATTGCTGCTAACCCAAATATTGTTTAGTCTAATCCTTTCCAATTTCACTGTTACCAAATTTATGCAGAGGGGTTTGTTTGTTTGTTTTTGCTCAAGTTGCCCAGACTTAGTTTTCAATCATTTTTTAAAACAGAATATCCAGAGTATACAACCCACGATCAGCCAGCTCCAGAATTTTTATTACACTGGCAGAAAAGACCCAAAACAAATTTCCATTGGGAATTCTTCCTCTGGCAAAACAGAAGACAGGAAACAGCTTGCTCCAATTCCCCTGCCTTCCCTTGCTGTTTCAAAGATGTTTTCACATGATGTAAGAAATTTAAGGAGAAATTTTGGGAACTAGAGGGTGAATCAGCCCCATTTCCATTTTTCATTGTGTATGGAAATAATCATATTCAAGGCCTAAAAATGAATGGAATACATGAAGAGAATTATTTTAATTATAAAAGAAATTGCTGTTTTTATTTCAGTCTTCTTCCTGAGCTGTCTTGTTCAGGCACTCTTAGAAAGAGTTTGTGCTCAAATATGGACTAATTTGCTTCTTTGGGATTTTTAAAGTTGAAACACAGGAGTAAAATATTTTAAATAAACAATTTAGTAAGTAGAACATTAATTCCAATTAGCCTGAAAAGATGAAGGAAGAAACTATTTCCCTCTCATTAAATTAGAGACAGAGATAATAATAGGCCAATTTTGGATACCCTTTGCATGAAACCATTGAGTGAAATGATCTGTCCTTAAAGGCTGTGATATTATCAATATGCTAATGATACCCAAGTATACCTTCCACTCTAGGTCAACCAAGTGATGTCATTAATGTTCTCAGTAAGGAAAAAGAGAATTTGGCTCAAATTAAGCAAGACTGAACAATTGTAGGTTGCATTCTCCCAGCCCTGGTGTTTGGAGGTTTCTCTGGCTCTGGACAGAACTGGTGAGCAATTTGAGAAAGTTTCTTGGGCTCCTGAGTTCTATTAGATGAGTAGATGTTTGTCATAGCCAGGAAGACCTTTGGACCAATCTATCTTGTGTGCCGATTGTGCTTATTCCTGAATCAGGAGTCCCTGCTCACAGTTAATCATGACTTAATCACTGTCAGACAGATCTCCAGCATGGGTTTTTCCTTTGATGCATGCTTGCTATCGGCTGCCATAGTAACGGGGAGGGGGGTTCATGGCATTTGAGTTTGGGAAGGGAGCTGGTGTGGTGAAGGCCCATGTGAACTGAAAGAGAGGTTTGCTCTCAAGAATTACTGTGATGCTGAGTGGAGTTGTTTACTCCCAGTCAATGCCAATTGTCCTAGAACTCCAGATGGATGAGAACACCTGACATGACATTATGCAGGACATGGATTGGACATTCAGACTCGGTCCTTGGGGGGAGGGATTTGGGAAAACTTCCAACCTGTAACTTTTGAGCCTTTTGAATCAGATCTTGCTTTGCTTTCGCCGCTATCATTTCAAACTCAGTAAAAGTACCTCTTCTCTACCACAATGTAATTGGGGTTTTTCTTTCTTGGGTTTTGAATGGAGGCAGGCTTGACAGTCACCTCCTATTTGGATTACTGCAGTGTGCACTATATGGAGCTTCCTGAAAGTAACCAGGAGATCAATTGATTCAGAATATAGCAGTGCAAGTATGTGAGCACATCTTGGTAAGTCCATGTAACACCACTCTTTGGGGAATCGTACTGATAATTCAAGAAACTTTATCATCATTCACGGCACAAGGCCAGGTTATTTGTGGACCACCTGCTTCCAATTATTTCTGTTCATCCCACGAGAATGGGCAAGGTTCACTTTGGATCTCTTCAATGAAACAATGTCTACTAATGGGACCAGAAGATGCCAGGAATGATTTCTCTGTTGTCTTTGCCTCTGGAATGAGATTCCCCTTGCAGTTTGGATGTTCTTTATTCAGCCAGCCTTTCATAAGTTCTGAATGGGGCATTGGGCTAGAGGTGGGATGAACCCATTTTAAATGAAATATGCAATGGTTGGGTCTCTGTTATTCTGTTTTATTTTTCAGGAAGTTTATTGTATTTTATTTCCAGTTCAATTTTTTTTATATTTTTAACTAATTGTAAAACACCCAGAGTGACCTTGCAAGCTGGTTGTTCTTCTCAATCCAATAAACAAATAAAATAATATCTAGCATTATTGTAAACATTTTTTAAACTTGTGGCTGAGACAATAAAAAAAATCCACTGCTTCAGACTAAAGACTACATACTCCTTTAAAGGCAGTATTTTACCATGGATTTGTTTCTCCAATATTTTGTGAAAAAGACCATGGATCCAAAGCATTTTATTTCTTGCTCTTAGGATTTTCCTTTTCATATGTGACCCTTGTATCATAGGAGCAGTTACTGGTCAATGAAACTTCTTGCTGTGCAATCTATTATGCCCTTTCTCTGCTCTTATATTTCAAATCAATACATCAAATTATCACTTGAAAGTCACATACTTGTGAAGCAATTCTCCAATTTAAAAATTGCCTACACAAAGTATATTACATAAAAAATGCACAAATATTAGAAAAAAACTGCTTGAAAAATGCATTTTATTAAGCAATCATGAACATAACTTAAGAGAACACGCATGAAAAGCCCAAACGATTTCCAAATATATGAGGTTGGGAAGTTTGGGAAAACATTGAAGGTCAAAGAAGTAGAAATCTACAGACTTCAAATGCACATTCATGAAATCCTGAAATCCATAAAGTTGTCCCAGGGTCCCACATCTGACAAATGCTTACCTTGCCTTTCTCTGAAAACTCCCATATACCTGATCAGTTAGTAAAAGTAACACACTATTTTTAGCATAGTTAATTATAATATATTAATACTAAGAGCTTCCTAAAGTCCAGATCAAACTTACTACATGTAAAGTGAGCCAATTAGCCAAGCAAGTTACCAAAAACACTGCCCTCTTAATATGTAATTCTTGGCTTAATATGTAATTATTGGCTTAAACTCTGAAGACAGAGGCTCTAACAGAGAAGTTGACCCTGATTCTTTCAATATCAATTTCAGTTCACTTCTTGTTTTGAACTCTGATAACACCATAACCTACAGGAAAAATATTCACCTCTTACTTTGAAAACTAGCTGTTCAATTACTTTGCATTTATTAATGGTTACCACTGGCTCTGATCTCTCACTTCCTTTCAAATCCCAGAAAGTATCTCCAAAATGAATAATCAACTAGTAGCAAATAAATTACAATACCTTTGGACATTCCTTGAAGAAGCAATCCATCCTTTAATAAAGAACAAATCATTTTTTTAAAAAAATCCAATTCAGTCCTTCCCCACCATTTGGCAGATTAATTCTGAAATCAAAAATTCTGTTTATATTTTTGATGCTATTGTTAATTGTCTAATACTGTTAATTGGTATTAACAATAAACTTTAACTACTACTAATTGGTTCTCCCCCACTACCACCTCCGAAAGAAATAGAACTTAAAAAATAGCAACTTGAAACAGTTTCAGTTGCAAAGATCAATGGCTATGCTAATTCCCTTAGCTATGGGACACTAACTCTTAGTTTCCTATTCCTCTTTCCTTTCCTGTTTTGCTCTAGACAAACTGGTCTTCTAGCAATTAACCCCAACCTTAGAACAACACTTGGCACACTTTGGGTTCTCTCTTGAGAAAGAAGAAATATAAAAATGTAGGTGCCATCAAAAGTATATGCATCATGTGGCATTAAGTTATTACATATGGTTGTAATAACTTGGTTTGAATAATCAGTACAATATATCATTTAAAACAGTGAGAATCCTTGTCTGGAATTTTCTTTGACAGACCGCCTGGAGTGGAAGTATGTATATTACAAAAATACACAGGTGATACAGGAATTAACTGTCACAGGTCAAATCACTAAATATTTGAATAAATTTTGCCCACATCACATTGCTTTTTCTTATAATATTTGAATTTTCCCCATGGAAGTGAATGTCTATTCTCACTTATTTATATAGGATAAATCAAATGTCACAAATTGTTTTATTAATTGTATTAATTGTGTTCCAGAGAAAATGGTACCACTTTTATGAATGAATTAGCCTGTTTAGTCTAGTGGTTAAGGCACCAGGCTAGAAAATAGGAGACCATGTGTTCAAGTCCCACCTTAGCCATAAAAGCCAGATGGATGACTTTAGGCCAGTCCTTCTCTCTCAGTCCAACCCACCTCACAGGGCTGTTGTTATGTTTGTGTGTGGGAGGGGGGGAAGAGGCAGAAGATGTGTTGGATATGTTTGCTGCCTTGAGTTATTTCTGAAAGTAATAAAGGTAGGATATAAACAAAGAAATGATAAAACAATAAAATGTTTAAAGGTGGTATGTCAAATAAGTAAGGAAGAATTTATAAAAAAGCAAGCAAGCAAGCAAGCAATTCAAACATTTAATATAATTTATGAAATGAACAGTCTGTAGGGTCTGATCTTTGCCACATCCTGTATGTGAACAGAGAGATAATACTGTATTGCAATTTAAAAGTATGATGTTTTTGTAAATCTCTTATAAGTTATCTCTCTTGAGATAAGCCTATGTCTTCACTGGCCCTGGGTCTTCTTAGTTTGCCTTCTGGTCATATAGATGTCTGACATAGCACATTAGTTATCAACTATTTTTTTTAGCTCACTTTCTATTAAAAGTACATTTAAAACTCTACTTTATGTAGGGGAAGTTTCATGATGAAAGCATGATTCAGTTCCTGCCAAAGTACATCATCTCATATAGAAAGACTGACTATTCAGCTGCCCATCTTCAAGCACAGAGAAGGTAAAGAACCAGTCACAAGATTCAGGTGTTTCTCAGACTTCCTGTAAGCCATGGTACATTATGGGACCCAGAAGGAACAAGCACTGAAACAAACAATAGTGATGTCAACAAAGAGCCAGAGAGGTAATGAGGATTTCTGGAAGAAGCCTCCTGCACATAATCTAGAGGAAGGTATAGACATTATATGTTAAAAACATGTAAAGTTGGCCAAGAAGCATTATATACATACAAAGCACACATACGGTTCTCTATGATCGTGGAGGTGGGGGGTGATAGGGAATGAATCTAATAATGCTTGTGGATATAATTGATCTAAACCAGTATTTACAAGCAATAGGATTAGAATGTTAAATAATAAAATGAATATCTTCAAGAAGCGTAAAGATGTTCTTATGTCTGCTGTTCCCCAGCTATGCTGGAAATTATAAATCCCAACATTCTTAACTTATGCATTAGTAGTATACTGTTTTCTATCACTTGTCCTGTATTCTGAATATTTGATACCTACAGTTATATTTTAGAGATGAATAAACATTTACAGCTAAGATTTGGGTTTCCCAGTTCTTTCCAGGAAATGGGCAGGCCATTTTATTTGTACAAGATGCCTTGGAGACTCATTGTATATATTGCTTACATGAAATAACTGGCTTTGTCCTGGGAATAGCATAGTCAACAAGGCAGGCCCAGGCAGTCACAGATGAGCAATCCAGGAAAAAAAAAACCACTTTCACGTGAAATGGAAACCTCATGTAGGTTTATCTTGTGAAGTGCTTCGTAATTTTCCAATTTACAACCTGACAATAACTGGATTTAATATTTCAGGAGTTGAATATATTTTTCTTAGCCTTCAGGAATTTAATATCAGTTATTTTCCTATCCAGATGGAAGTCAGCATGTACTTTTAGATTAAATCAAGGAAGAAAGATTAAGCAAACATTGTGTTGTCAGTTTAAGAAACTGTGAACTTAAAAACTAATTCATTAGAATCTTATTTGTAAAACTATGTTCTACAAATGTGTGTTCTCTGGTATAAAATCCAGATGGTCTAAGACAATATTTCTTCAAGTGTATTCTTAGTACCCCTGGGAGTTCCACAAGACCCTCTCAGCATCTGTGAAATCAAAATGATTTGCTACCTTATGTTGAAAAATAATACAAAATTAAAGTCCCATTAAGCAATTATGAGAAGTAGTAGCAGCAGCAAATGCATCAATCTTAATTTTTAATACAGTAAATATTGATAAATATAACACATACAGACAAAAATTCTTTTGTGATTCTCAATAATTTTTGAAACTGGAAAGGGTTCTAAGAGAAAAAAGTTAAAGAAATATTGTCTAAATACTTAGTATTATTATTACTGTTAGACAATGACTGTTTATAATTCCAGAAGTTCAAATGATGAGAAAGATGGTCTAGCCATATGACAGAGTGAGGTATATGCTGTAAGATCAGTTTTTAAAAAAAAGATACTTTATTTTGACTGCTATGAAGAAGAAGAAAAATGTTTCAGAGATTTTTCTCACTCATATACCAAAATAACTTGGGTGTCATTGAGTTTTATAAACCTCAACATTTAGATGGTGGAAATCCATCTCAAGCAGCAAACTATTTTTAGCAATAACACTATGGAAGAAAATGCACACTGAAATTTTGACCTTGATCTATATGTGTGAACATTGGTGGGCTTGCTTCATTAAACAGTAGCCCTTCTGCATCAAATGAGAAACTGTTCTAGGGGACATATTTGCTTGTTACTGGAAGTCACTAAAACTATGATCTCATAAACCTCATTTAACACATCATCCTAACAGAATTTCCATTCCTATTCTGTTCCATTAAAAAAACTGAATAATTAATTTTTTTTTGCTGAGATTTATAGCAGCCTTCCCTACTGGAGCACATCTGAAACTTTTTACAATACTTCATTTAAGATTTGCCTCCTGGGAGGCAATTATTATTCCCACCCTTATATTTAACTCATGAATTGTAGGGCTCCATAGGATTAAATGCAGGTTTAGCTGCTGGCATGCAATGTCCTCTATTGTTCTGTTGCATCAGCATTAACTGATAACACTTAATAAAAGAAAATGTTAAAATGGATAGTATCAATTCTCAACTTATATTTGGATAACTCACCTGCCTACTTCATTGATTTTTTTTGATGCATTGTCTCTGGGCTTAACCAGCTGGGATTCCCTGGGTTTGTCAAAAGATAAGGTGACATGCACAGAAAATAAGACTATGAAATATTGCAGGTACAGAGCGTTTATATCCATGAACAAGAATACACGAGAAACAGATAAATAAGAGGCTCTGCCTCTAGACTGTTATTTATGTCCAGCAGGATAGTGAAAGCATTATCAGAATGGCTTCATTGCTTGATATCTAAAAGATTTTTGCTAAATTCTTGGAGAACTGCTACCAATTACTACATGTGAGCTTGATGAACCAGGATTCTGATTTGATAGACTATTATTTTCTGATCTTGAATCAAAGTACACTATGCTAAGATCTAACTGGTTCTGATAAAATGGAGATTGAGATTAGGAAAGCCAACCTAGTGTTCTCAAAATAAAATCACAGCTTCATATGGTTGAATGGTCATATTATTTCTTCCATTTGGCATAAAAAGACAAATTAAATCACTCCAATCAAATGGCTTTCCAGCCTTTGCTTCAATAGGTCTAAACTTGAAGTCTGAAAAACTGATTCCATTCTCAAACTCTTTATTGTTAGGAAGTTTTCCCTTTCATTCATTTGGAATCTGCAACCAAAAGCTATTGTTTGTCTTTATTTTATCTACTTTATTTTTGTCTTTATTTATCTACTTTATTTTTCACATTTTTGAACTGCCAATCTCCCTCAAAGAGAGAGTTATTCTGTGTCCTACACTACGTAATGAGACAAAAACAATGAGGCAAAAACTATTTTGCTGTGTTTTCTTTTTCCTACTTTCTGCAGGAAATAGAAACATTATTCACTCTTTTCCTATCATCTGGCACTTACCAATTCTTTAGGATTTCTCAGAGCTATTCTGTAAAAATTCAGCTGAAATATCAGAATATCTAACCCTACATATCCAGAAGGTGTTCATACTATATATCTGATTCTAGATTTCAGATTTTGGCATCAGATCTTGTATTCTAGTGTCATGTTATCTAACACTATGATGCATATTTGTTCCCTGATTTTTATTCCAGCTACTCTACTTAAACAATTTGTCTTTTCACTGATTCCAGGAATAAAGCACCAGTGTAAGAAAATTTACTTTCTTTCTTGCTCAGATACAGTAATCGAGCATTTACCACAGAGAAAAATGTAGACTTTAACAAGCCAAACAAATATATCACAAAGCTGCCAGAAGACAAAATAAAATAAAATAAAATTAGTGGACAGTAAGTGTGTTGAAGATCTTGACCTGTCTAATCAAGAAGAAAATCAATAGATGGAGGGGAAATGGGGAGTGATTTTGGACCAGCTGAAGGCTAAAACACGTAAAGAGCAGTTGCAGGAATTAGATATGTCTTGCTTAATGAAAAGCCAGACCAGAATAAGAGCATAATAGAGTTGGAAGGGATCTTGGAGGTCTTCTAGTCCAGCCCTCCGCTCAGGCAGGAAACCCTGAGCACTGTGATGGCGAACGTATGGCACACATGCCAGAAGTGGCATACAGAGCTGTCGCCCCAGCTCTGTTCCACTGTGCATGCGTGCGCAGGCCTCTCACCAGCCAGCTGATTTTCAGATATCTGCTGTGCATGCCTGGGGGGCACATGCAGGATATGCGCATGCATGCGCATGGGGGTGGGGAAGCATGGGGGTCACGCTTGCAAGTGCAGGGGGC
>JANHFN010007797.1:18707-29719 GCA_032468175.1 Toxicocalamus goodenoughensis | reverse complement strand
ATTGCAGGGGGTGGGGGGAGCACGGGGGCACGTGGATTGCATTATGGGTGCAGGCAGTTGCGTGCTACCATGTGCACGTGCGTACTTTCAGCACACAATGACAAAATGGTTAGCCATCACTGCTATAGCACTTCAGGCAAATGGTTGTCCAATCTCTTCTTAAAAACTTCCAGTGTTGCAGCATTCACAACTTCTGGAGACAAGTTGTTCCACTGATTGGTATGATATGATAGCAGTGTTCCAATATCTAAGGGACTGCCACAGACAAGAGGCGGTCAACCTATTCTCCAAAGTACCTGAAGGGAGGACAAGAAGCAATAGATGGAAACTAATCAAGAACAGAAGCAACCTAGAACTAAGGAGAATTTTTGCTGAGTGTTATAACAATTAATCAGTGAAACAACTTGCCACCAAAATTTGTAGGTGCTCCAACACTGAAGGTTTTTGGAAGAGATTGGACAACCATTTGTTTGAAATGGTATAGGGTTTCCTGCTTGAGCGCGGGGTTAGACTAGAAGACTTTCAAGGTTCCTTCCACTTTGTTATTCTATCCTTTCTGGTTACTTTTCTGCCTTAGGCACAACTGCCGAAATGTTGGAAGGCACTTGGTAAAGTAGCCAGGAAGGATTGGAAAATATATTAAAATGCTATTGTATGTCTATACATATGAAGATCAAGTGCAAGTCATGGTATTACCTATAATACACTATGGACGTGAAAATTGGACTTTTAAAAACTGCTGGGCTGAACATGGACGCTGTAAAGACGCATGAGAATACTGTGGACAGCTAAGAAAGCAAACTTATGGCTCACTGAACAAATCAGCACAGAGTTCTCACTCAATGCACAAATGACCAGGATCAAATTGTTCTACTTTGACACATTATGGAAAATCCTAGCTTTCTGGAGAAGGCTAAGAAAGGGAAGAAGAAGACACCAAGTGAATGGACTCAGCTAGAATGATCATGATTCTGTTAGGGGAGATTTTGAAGAACAGGTTAGGAATAGATCATTATGGGGAAAATCTATCTATGAGGTTGCTAAGAACTGACAGTGACTTGATGGTATGTAATCAATATGTCCTAATAAATATACTTTGGCAAATAAAAAGCTGTCTAGCCAGACACTTACTTATTCCTTACTTATTCTCATATATTTGACCATGGCTAGTACTATACCTATGGACAAAATCATTCAAGTACCAAAGTGATGAGATTCTAAAGTTAAAAAAAAAAACCAGAACACTTCCATTAAAAGCTTTATAACAACTAGAATCTAAATGTTATTACTGTTTTATTGGCACAGCTGAAATATCAGCAAAACGGTTTGATCCTTAGCCGGCATTGCAATTTAGGATCTCAGTGGCAACGCTGAGCAACCGTGTATATCGAAGCTCAAATGGATGGAAGATGGGGCGATTTGCCTGCTGATGCCAAGACTGTTCTAAATAAACTGAATGCAAAATAGATGCTCCACATGGAGCAGTCACTTTTTATAACTAGTTCCAGTTTAGATGGATGTCCAGCCAATATCCCAATGCATATTGCAATCAGTATAAGAATTTATCAGCATCTCCGATAAAGGTTGCACTTCTGATTGGTTCTTCTTTGATGTAACCACTCCATTTTGTACAGTGGTGGGATTCATTTTTTTTTACTACTGGTTCTGTGGGTGTGGCTTGGTGGGCCTGGCAGGGGGAGGATTGTCAGGGTGGTATTTCCGGTTCTCCAAACTACTCAAAATTTCTGCTACTAGTTCTCCAAAACTGGTCAGAACCTGCTGAATAACACCTCTGATTTTTGTAGCTCAAGACATATTGCAGATTATGTTCCATTTTTTCATCCTATCATGAAGAGATGAATATCTGGGAAACTGTTCTAAACTTTCTTTTCCCAGTCTGATACTGTAGACATATCATGGGTTTTAAATCCCCAATAAATTGCAGTCCAATTAGACCCTGAGCACCTTATATATTGTTTTGGATAATCTTTTAGGGATTTTCTCAATTGTATATACTTCAGACTTTTATTTTTCTTGACTCATGTATCTTTAACATACCAAAAATATCTATATGTCTTTAACAAGTTGAGAATGCTGTAATATTTTCTTTTTTCTTCAAGACATCTGAAGCAGTAATGCCTGAGAGATACCACTGAAGCAAAAAAAAAAAAGTATTGTTGGGGCTTTTTTTGTAAATTTTAGAAAGTAAAGAACAAGCCTATTTTTTATGTAAGCTGACAGGAAAATAAAACAACTGGTTGTTTCCAGATGGTAGTTTGAGAAACATTTAGTGAATTGAGATAGAAAACCATACTCAGGAGAGAAATAATAATGGGTTCTGGAATTTTTTAAAGCCTGAAGAACAATCTCACCAGTGAGATTGACTACAAACATTAATGAAGCCCAGTGAGCAGCACAGTGTTTAGTAGAAAGAGTAGACTGAGAAGGTTTATTTTCCCTTGTTTGACTTTCCTTAATTCTGATTGGCTGATTTCAGTGTTACCGTCAAAGTATTACTAGGAACAAGTAACTGGAAAGTTTTGGGCCTTTGGATCTTCATCTGAATACATTTCAGTGACAAGTGACATCTTATTCAGGTGCTAGTCATGTTAAACAACACATTCTCTCTATATGGATAAAATCAAAGGGAGCTTAAATACAAACACATATACACACATACACATACACAAACCCTTTCTTGCAAAAAACACCATCTAACACAGTGGTGGGATTCACATCTTTTTACTACCAGTTCTGTGGGTGTGGCTTGGTGGGCGTGGCAAGGGAAGGATACTATAAAATCTCCAGTCAGGGGTGGTATTTGCAAACTACTCAAAATTTCCGTTATCGGTTCTCCAGAACTGGTTAGAACCTGCTGAACACCACCTCTGGTCTAACACCAGAACATATAAAAACGTCAATCAAAATGTGACAGTGGTTATTTGTTAGATGAATGTCTAAAATGCAGAAGATTAAAGGTGAGAGGAAACATGCGCAAAGCAGACTCAGAATTGCATGATGAGATATCACATTACTGATAAATTTTCCCACTTTTCCCACTTGTTTATTTCAGAATCAAGACCAAATTTACATTGCGATCCTTAGTGCATTTTCTGGGGAAAACAACAACAACCCTGAGCCTTCCTGGAGTAACATGAGAGTTCTCTCCGAGCTTATACACTTGGAACTGCATTGCATGAAGCACTTGTAGCTGTCCGACTTCAGCACTTCTTTCCTTCCAGTTCATGTGAACAGACTCAAATGGAAGGTACTAACTAGCCCTAAATGAGTGCTTGGGAAGGAGACTGAATTTAATTTTTGCTACTGTTGTTACAGAACGGCTAATTGGTACAACTGCTATCTTTCCATTGTGGCATCTGGAGTTCAGCCCTTCTGTGCAAAGATATGCCCAAAGATTTGTCCTTGGGGTTTATTTATTTTAATTCAGCGTCCCTCTTTTTTTTCAGGAGCACTGTATAAATTAAATTATTGCATTTTTTTTAGAATGGTAGAAGAATTTTTTTTTCTTTTCCAAGACTATAGATTATAGTAGCTAGCCTCTGTGATCTAAAAATAATCCCGTCTATATAAATTCCATAGAATATTGTACTAGTAAAATAGACAGATTTCATTGTAGGTTTATGCCCTTAGGTATTCTACTCATCCTCTATGTATGCAAAATGTTCAGAGACCAATCTATGGAAACTGTGGTGAGGCTGTGAGACTTGTTGCCTGGAGAGGCTGTCTCCTAATCTCAGATTGTTTCAGTTGCTATGACATTCCTCGGGATGTTGTCTGTCCTTTTCCATCCCTTGTGGATAGCATTTACCTTTGTTGATTCTTTAAAGTTCAGACATTCATGTAATGTCATATGTTTGGGAATTGTACTCACAAGATATACATTATTCATGGATTTCTTGCGCTTTGAAAAATGTGGCAGCTTAGGCTTTGCAATATGCTGGAACAGTATGGGATACAGTCCTAATTTAGGTAACTAAAAATAGTTCTACTTTACAGGATCCCATCAGATTTGGCCTGGTGACCACATCTGGAATATGTTAATGGACATTCTTGCAACATCCTGTGGAGGGCCCAACCACAAAATGGCTAGCAAAAATGCTACCTGAATTGAGTTATATTCCTCCTTGCAGGATGCTTTCTTCTATCCCACTTTAATTTGTCTTTTTCTAGACAGGTAAGCACGTTTCCCAGCAAAGTACTGTACTTTAGCCATCTATCAAGGTGGAATGTCCACCTCCTTAATTATTCAATTAAAAGGAAAAAAAAGAAGTTAAGGAAGCTAGGTAGTTATACGGCTCTTTTAATGGCTGGATCAGCCTGTTTCTCCAAATCGTGAAGCACAATACACATGCAAAACAAGAGAATTTTTAATTCTCTGAGAGGCCTAGCTATTCATTTCACAATATATTATATAAGCTATATGTAAAAAATTTAAAACATTAAATAACATAAGTAAGCATTTCCCCCCTCCCCCATTTTCCCTAACCCAATAAAATCAGAGGAAGTCCCAAATATCAAAATAACTTTTATAATCTAAGGATTTCTTTTCTGACATGAGAGCTATTGATCAATCTGAACATTTCAAAAACTGAACCATATTCTGAATGGACCTTCTCTGATACAGTGGTTTGGTTTGGATCCACCACCAGCCATCCTTTTGCCTTGCTGCTGGAGTTAGCAAAAGTTCAGAATGGCAATACTTTCATTTAAAACACATTTCCATCTCTCCTAGTATTTGAGTATTTAATGAGTTCCTCACAAAACGATTTAGCCCATGGTAACTATTTATGAACAATTGCCAGAATACTCTAAATTAAATGTTTAAGAATGTAGGCAGATATGCAATAAGGGAGGATGACTCTGCTGTAAGGATATGAATATAGTTTTGGCATAGTATTTCACATCTCAATAATGCAAAAATATGTAAAAATGTAATAAATTCAATGAAATATCATTTCATATCTAGTGGATCTTTATAGATTTTTAGGGGTAAATCAAGGGGTTCAGCTAACTGTTGGAGAATTAATCAAAATGCATCATAAATTCCTATGGATTTTATTATGGAAAACTCATTGATTGCTATAACTTGTATTTCTTTTTAAATTGTCATTAATTCCTCACAGTATGCAAGTTTACCACATTCACATTTGCATATCTGCAGGGAATTTTCTGTGTATCAATTTGTCTTGTGCCACCCCCTAAATCTGAGAAACCATGAGACTGTCTAGTGGCATAATTATTCTTCTCACAAGAGTTCAATAATCATGTTCTGATCTCATGGGAGTTAAGATGGCCCTCAAGTGTGTTGTAGAAATGACAAGCACATGTGCTCTAGGTCCATAGTGACCTTGAAAGAAAAAAAAATGAATGTTGTATTCAAGAGTCAAATGGCTGTTGGCTGATTCTCACAAAAGAATGTACAATTTATATCATTAAGATTGAAAGCTACAATTAGAAGCTATACAAGCAACTAGAAAACATGGAAGAACAATGTCAGAATATATTACTAATGGAGCAAGTGCTTGGTTTTTAAATGGAGGATTAGATACAGAAAAACATGCTGGGGAGCACAAATATAACTGTAAAAAAAGCTAAGAAATTATATGGATTTCTGAGGTGTTTCCTGCAACTCTATTCATTCTGAGGACTGATATTTCTCTTGTCAGACCATTGTTGGTTTTGTGGCTTTTCTTCCTGTCTCCCAAGGTTATTGTCACAGTCCATTACAACCTGTGGCATTCTCCAGAATTATACAGTGACCTAAAGAATTTACCTCTCTTTTTTCACTTGAACAAACATTTTATGGCCTGGAATTCCTTCTGGGGGCTGTTTAGAAATTTTAACTGCAGGTGCTAATTTCTATACTTAATTCCCTACTTTTTCTTAAGCAAGTGGACTTAAATGTCAACAATTGTATAATATGACATACACACACACACATACATATACGACACACGCACACACACACACATATATATAATACATACATACACACAAGACATGCAAGACTAATTTTATTAAATACTGCAAAGATTGTATGTCTTCATGAATTTCTTTTTCTTTTTTAAATTACTTTTGTATACAATACTTTTTCAAAATATACTTTTACTTCTACACAGTATGCAGAAAGTAGCCCTTTTGGGGGCCCAAAAAGTAATCTGAAAGCTTCTCAGTGAAATCAGCCAGTTATTGTTCTCAGCTTTTCCCACTTCCTTCCTGTTACTGCTTGTGCAGGGCAAGTCATTATTGTGTTGCATCGTGAGAGTTGCAAGTTCTGTTTTTTTTCCCTGTGCTCAGCTTGCCTTGTTCAAATCCCCTGAGTCCAAAGTCTTTGTGTTGGAAGCTACATTACTCTTAAATATTAGTGATGTGAGCTAAGAGCACTTCAGAGGCATCTATAGTGCATTTCTTATCCTAAACAATAATCTCTATTTTGCACAGGTCTTTTTTTTTTAAATGAAGAAATTAGAAAAACACTTTATGATGGTCTGTGACCACTACACAGGGAAAATATGATGAGATGTAATTAAACTTCCATATGATTTTAATAAATGAATAAGCACATTTAACAAGGAGAGATTCAACCAAAAAATAAGAAGAAATTTTCTGACAGTGAGAACAATCAACCAATGGAACAGCTTTGCCTTCAGAAGTTGTAGGAGCTTCATCATTGGAGGCTTTCAAGAAGAGATTGGACTGCCATTTGTCAGAAATGGTGTAGGGTCTCCTGCTTGGGCAGTGGGTTGGACTAGATAACCTACAAGGTCCCTTCCAACTCCGATTATCTGTTATCTGCCAGTGTTAGTAAGGGTGTAGTTTTCTCCTTGGTAGTTTCTTGATTAGGGTATTGTTTTCTGCTTAATTGTCAGGTGCCCTGCTTACCTAGGTGTTGGCTGATGGACAGAATGTGTTCTGATCTTTTTGTTTCCTTCTTTTTTTATTGATTCTTTTGAATGGTGTGTAAATATGGTTAATCTCTATGCATTGCTTAACTAACTCAGAGTCCCTGCCATAATTTCTAGATTTTTCACCTACATAATTAGATCAGTACATATTTTTTTTGAAAGCATTTTAAATGATTCCTAAAATCTCATTTAAAACACATGTTTCAATTTAGAGAACGAAAGACAGAACCACATTCATCTACATCATTAAACAAAGAACAACACACACCAGGGGGAATTTTTTTTTTTTTTAGAGAAGATCAATTTCTCGTCTTTTCTGTGTGTATGCATATCATAGCAAGATAGGTGTTATAAAGGGTAGCATTGTTGAGTATGCAACACAAAGTTCATAGAATGTCATAGCTAGTTTATCAATGTTTACCCACTAAGTAGATTAAAGCAAACTGATTATTCAGGCTGGTACTCACTGCAAGTAAAGGATTTGCATAGATTTCCTGTATTCATATTATCATTGCTTTTACTTCTCTTGTGGGGCAGGTTCAAGGCTTGTTTAACTTTAGAGGTTTACCAAGTTTGCATTTTTAAAAAAACATTTTCTTTCTGTTGCTCTGAATAACAGATGTTTATTTAATTGTGGCAGATGTATGACCTTTTGAAATGAAACACCTAAGGATGGTTTGGAGAAATTAGATTAGGATAAGACTGCTTAACTCTTCAGCAATATTTTCAGTTGTGATCCTGGCCCCTCTGGAGGAGTTCAAGCTAGAATTGTCACTCATCAGCAATTAAGAAGATATTCAGTAGAACATCTTCCAAGATTTGTGCTGAAATCCATTGACCTCCATGAGATGCCGTAGGAAGACTATTCTGCTTAGTTTGGCTTCACACAGCATGAAGGTTGAAGTCTTCCCTTAAGAAGTGAGGTGACTCAAGCAGGAGCTTCAAGAGTACATAACCACAGGGCCTCTGTGGGCTACGGCAGTGGTGCAATTCAACTGGTGTAACAACCAGTTCGGTGAACTTGCGCCAAGCACATGCTTCACACACATGCTCTACATTTTAAAAAGCCCATTTTCAACTGAATTACTTACCCTTTGCTGCATCCCCGGTGAGTAAAACAGCTGAGGCACAGCAAACCGCTCTGCCACATGAATCAGCTGTGCTAAAAAAACAGGAAATAAAACACAGAAAAGAGCAGGGGTGGATAGTAGGACCAAGGCTGCCTCTTTGCAAGAAGTCAGGCTGATCTTCACTGCCCTTGCCCTTTCTCTGCCCTATGTATTCTGTGCGAGCACAGCACAAAACATTGTGGGCTGTTCCCTGACACCACTAGATGACATCACTAGGGCTCATTGCCTTAGAAGAGTGAGGAAAATCCTCAGGGACGACTCACACCCTGGTCAGCACTTCTTTATTCTCCTACCATCAGGAAGGAGATATGGAAGCATAGGCAGCTGCACAAACAGGCTGAAGAGTAGTTTTTATCCTTGGGCTGTCAGACTCCTGAATGGAAAAGAACCTGATGACAACATAGAATGAGTGACTTGTGGGGCTGGTGCAACGTGCAATAACTTCACAAGGTGCAATAGGATTGTGTGTTTGTTATTAGGATTCACTGGGTGAGAGATTTTTTTTGGGTCTTCATTGTGAGTTGTATTGTGTTGGGGGGATACAAGAAGGGAGGCTCAGCCAATCTTATTGTACACATGTACTCTGACAATAAAGGTGTGAACTTTTTTCAAACCTTTATTGTCAGATTTAATAAAATGAAATTCAATGTAGAGAAATGTAAAGTTCTGCACTTAGGCAAGAAAAACCGAAAGGACACATATGGACTGGGTGAAACCAGGCTCAATAGCGGTAACTGTGAGAGGGATCTTGGAGTCTTAGTAGACAACCAGCTAAATATGAGCCAGCAGTGTGCAGCAGCAGCCAAAAAGCCAATGCAATCCTAGGTTGCATTAACAATGGGATACAATCAAGATCAAGTGAGGTACTAATATAAAGCCTTAGTAAGACCACACCTAGTATACTGCATCCACTTTTGGTCACCACACTGTAAAAAAGATATTGAGACTCTAGAAAAAGTACAGAGAAGAGCAAGAAGGATGATTAGGGGACTAGAGGCTAAAACATATGATGAATGTTTGCAGGAACTGGGCTTGGCTAGTCAGGTGAAGAGAAGGACCGGGGAGACATGATAGCAGTGTTCTGATATCTGAGGGCTGCCACAAAGAGGAAGGGGTCAAGCTATTTTCCAAGGCACCTGAAGGCCAGACAAGGAATCATGGATGGAAATTGATCAAGGAGGGACAGGGAGAACAATCAGCCAATGGAACAGCTTGTCTTTGGAAGTTGTGGGAGTTTCATCATTGGAAGCTTTCAAGAAGAGATTGGAAAGAAATGGTATAGGGTCTCCCACTTGGGTGGAGGGTTGTACTAGAAGACCTACAAGGTCCCTTCAAACTTTGTTAATCTATAAAATTATCAGACACTCTCTCTCATGTTCTCTTTCTTCTTTCTTCTTTACTTTTACTTCTCTTTTTATCCCCTTCATTCACTTTTATGTGTGATGCATATAAAAAAAGAGGCAAAGTTTCAATTGCTCCATTGTGGTCCTTATCCTGACTTTTTGAGTACCTTCTGTATACACAGCTGATAGATAGACAGATAAACTTTATTTTGCTCAATGACCAGCTTCACTCAGAAGGAATTTCTCCTTGTTGAGCCTAAATTGATTCTTAGGGAAAAACATTCTCTGTTTTTCTTTTATAGTGCTGTCAATTTTTTTTCTCACTCTCTAAAAACAGTCTTCTTATAGTACTCCTTTCACCCTTTCCCACCACAAGTGCATCGTGAACCTTCTGGACAAAGTTGGATAATGACAAGATGCAGTTGGCTGTGTGTTCATATGCTTCTGAGCGAAGCAGATATCTTATACTTGCTAGTATTTTAATAAGTAGGTTTCTGTTAGAAAACAGGATTCTCAAAGTAAAGGGTGGCTGTCAGATACAAAAATGTATAGCATATTGCTTGTTGCAACAGTCTAATAATTCAGTACACTGATTTAACGCTGTCTTATGCAAATCAATTGATGCAATGAATTCTCCATGCAATTGCTGTTAGATGAACAGCAAAGTTTACATTGCTTATTATGTTCTCTACCTTTATAGATGTGTGTGTGTGTGTGTTCCTTTCTCATCCCTATGGGTGATAATAACAGAATGATGAGGGTGGGAGGGAAGGAAGGAAGGGGTAAATAGGAAGGAAGAGAAGAAACAAAAAAGATTTCTGATGTTGCTTATCAGTTTCCAACAAGAAAACTCAACAGGGTAGAAAGTTGGAACCTGTTCCGTCTGTTTTTATGACTGCTTATGGTCATTGTGTTTCTCTGTTTAGATAAGAAAATATCTCTGAAATGATTACTCAATAAGTCATGGATTATTTAGTGGATACACAAACATACATACTATATATGCACGAACAGACACAACATATAATTTAGAATTTGAAAATTGTAAAATTAAGATATTTTTAAATATATCAATTAATCCAAGAGTCTGCTTAATCAAATCAAATCTCTGTTATGATCATCGAGCAACATAAAGGTAAGCTTGATTAGAAATTCCCAGTATTTCTAAAATATTTAGTGTTTATTATACCCAGTTATCAGTCTTTCAGTTTCTACACAAACTAAGTGAAATGTGGTCCCATTCCTCTCCCACCCACCTCCCACTATATGCAATATTTCTCCCTGGCTTTATAACTTATAAAGAAAAATAAGTAGGAACATTTCATCAAGCAAACAAAGAATCGCTATTGCAGCAGTGTTGAAAAGCAGGGACAATCTATCATGTATATTATTATTTTCTTTGAAGGCAGAGGTGGTATTCAGCAGGTTCTGACCAGTTTTGGAGAACCGGTAGTGGAAATTTTTAGTAGTTCAGAGAACTGGCAAATACCACCTCTGACTGGCCCCACCCCCATCTATTCTCTGACTTCTGAGTCCCCGCTGATCGGCTGGGTCTTCTTTTGTTGCTCTGCACAGGAAAACAGATCTGGAAAGCAGGTTAGTGGGATGGGGGG
>JANHFN010007797.1:7698-18607 GCA_032468175.1 Toxicocalamus goodenoughensis | reverse complement strand
ATTGGGCTGTACACCGCCCCGAGTCCTTCGGGAGAGGGGCGGTATATAAATAAAATTTGATTGATTGATTGATTGAATCCCTGTGGCCCTCCTGAAAATCCCTTTCAGGACCTCCACCATGGGACTCAGTGGGGAACAGCCCCTTCTTGGCTAATCTGATTCAAAGAATGGTGTTAATCTAGCTGTAGAGATTTATGAATCTGATTTATTTCAGGCCGTAGTGTGATCAGATTATGCGATGGAGATTTGGAGCAAGGTATTACCATCTAATAACAAAGAATTCTGTTGCTCTATGACTTCTGCACCAAGAAAGGCTGTACATAATCTAAACCATTTCTTGGATACAGTCAGTGTGAATGGATGGAGGTGCATAACTACAGCCGGAAATTTGGTAAGAAGAAAACACTGTGGGTGAGTGGTTTCTTGGTCCAAGAATTAAGGGAATTATTTCTTCTGGATGGAAGTTGTACTTTCTCTAGAAGAACAGTTTCAAGCAGTTTGGAATTGCTCCTGAACCTATAAAGAACCGTTGTGGCACAGTGGTTAGAATGCAGTATTGCAGGCTAACTCTGCCTATAGCCAGGAGTTCGATCCTGACCAGTTCAAGGCTGACTCAGCCTTACATCCTTCTAAAGTTGCTAAAATGAAGACACAGATTGTTGGGGACAATATACTGACACTGACACTTAGAGTGTGTTGTAAAGCACTATGAAGCAACATATAAGTCTAAATGCCTTTGCAATTGCTATTGTTGCTAGAACCCAGGCTAAGGATAGGAGTACCTACCATGAAACTGGTGCCAGTTTTATCTGCTCCTGAATGGGGATAGGATAGGAATTACAGTGATTCATGCACTAGTAACTTCATGAGGTTTTTGCGGGATTATCCTTAGGATTTGCAAATTGTTTCATACCATACAGTTTATTACAGTTTTGTTAGGGGCTGCCAATCTCCTACTGAATCAAATGTAAGGTGCTGATATTAGAAGCAAAACTCAAACAACCGACAAATATGTGACCTAAAAAATGCCTCTAATGTTATCAGCCTGCCAGGCCTCTTTCATTTAATAAGGAGAGCCTCCTTCTCAAGTCCCAGTTAACTGCTTGCAATTTGGCAACATCAGTAAATGAACCTTCTCTATGGGGGCACTTGTCGTAGGGAATAACTTTCCCAATGTGGTTTGCCAGATACCCACACTGATGTGCTTCAACCTTCTTCATTTGTAAATGTCTTTTATTTAGACTCCTACAACTATAACATCTCCCTAATATTTTTAATGGATTGTTTTTATTCTGGCTTTCATTCTAGCCTTTATTCTGGAATTTCTTCTAATTTTTGCCCCAATTGTATCTTGAAATGTACTTAAGATCTGTATTCTGTAATTGTTGTGGGAACGTCTTAATCAGAAGCAATATGAAATTAATAAAATAGAAAATTTTAATTAAGGAATGGATGACAGGTTGTAATTCATCCTCTGAGTGTAGCCTTATCTTTCATAGCCCAAGGCTACATTGAAATAGTGTTATTAGTGCAATTCTCTGTTCTTTTCCTTGGTTGTTTTGGGCCAGAAATAAAATCCAGCTAGGTAATGTTGGCAGGAGAAGTGGACTTAGGGAAACACTAATAGACCTGAATTCAGAGAAAAGCAGATTTGCATCCAGCTTTCTTTGCCTCTTAGGAACAAGTTTAAGGTTTTGTTTTTAATGTCTCCCTTTCCTGGATTATTTGAAATGGCTTGGGGTTCTTATTAATAGTCACAGGAGCATATAGCAAGCTTCGTTGATCTTGAGAAATTTAAGGAGGATCAAACTCATTCATTCATTCCAATTTATTTATGTATTTATTAGGCTTATATGTTGCTTCAATCATAACTGACACTGAGCAGCTTAAAGACCTTCAATCGGAAATACAGCTAAAACAGTAAACCACAATGTGGTTTCTTGCTGCTCTTTGGGTTTGATTCCTTTTTTTGCAGATGCTTCATTACCAAACTAGGTAACATCTTCCTTTGGTGATGAAACCTCTGTGAGAAAGCAACCAAGCTCAGAAAAATCCCATAGTTCAGCCCTTAGCTACACATATTTTCTTCCATCAACACACCACAATATGAGTGTCAGTTGCCTAACACAGAGGAATAATCCATATATAGAGGATGTTCACCCACCAGGAGAAAACAAAATATACCTCTTAACCAGAACTAAGTCTGCTGGGTGGAAAACTGCCTTTTGGTAACGTTACAAATTTAGACTATATAAAGAAGGTCATCAGGAAATATTAGGACTGGGCTAAGTAGAAAAAGTAATCTAGGCGAAGGCAATGAAAATTAATTTCTGTTTTGTTGCCAATAATGTCGTGGCAACATTATTGTCATGAAGTTACTAGTAGACTACCTTGGTACTAGAAGCCCAAAGCTTCTCCCTGAGCTTTAGTAACTTTGTTCTTAGAGGACCCCCTGGAAGGGAATTAGATGTCTGTCCTGAAGCCTAAATTCTAGGATTGCCTTCTTATTGCTTTAAAAAAAAAGATTTTATGTCAAATACT
Organism: Toxicocalamus goodenoughensis; assembly: GCA_032468175.1. Taxonomy (NCBI): domain Eukaryota; kingdom Metazoa; phylum Chordata; class Lepidosauria; order Squamata; family Elapidae; genus Toxicocalamus; species Toxicocalamus goodenoughensis. Next base: position 16,066 of record JANHFN010007797.1, on the reverse strand, counting down.
TTTTTTGTGATTTTATTAAGAAGACTCCAGGCTGTCACCAAGATAAAGGAGACTGTGCTGCGAGATCTCCTTTTTGCGGACAACTGTGCCATGAATGCTGGATCAGAGCAGGAAATGCAAGCCAGTGTGGACAAATTTGCAGCAGCGTGTGACAACTTCAGCCTCCTCATTAACACAAAGAAGACCGACGTGATGCACTAGCCAGCTCCAAAAGCCCAAAACCAAGAGCCCACCATCACAGTGAAGGGACAAAAAGCTGCAAGTGGTAGACCAATTTACATACCTTGGCAGCACCCTCTCCCACACAGTGACAATTGACATTGAGGTCAACTGCAGAATCGCCAAGGCAAGCTCTGCGTATGGCAGACTACTGACCAACATAGGGACCACTGTGGAATAAGCCTTGCTACAAAACTCAAAGTCTTCCAAGCAGTAGTGCTAACTAACTTGATGTATGCCAATGAGACTTGGACTGTACATAGGAGGAATACTAGGCAACTGAACCACTTCCACACAACCTACCTCTGCAGACTTCTGAGGATCCAGTCAAAGGACAAGGTACCAGACACAGAAGTCTTCTCCAGAGCAGACCTGCCATCAGTCCACACCCTGTTGATGAAAGCCCAGACACGCTGGGCAGGCCATGTTGCAAGGATGCCAGACCATCACATCCCTAAACAGCTCCTCTATGGTGAGCTGTCTCAAGGAAAGCGATCGCAGGGGGACAAAGGAAGTGATACAAAGACACGTTGAAAGCCTCCTTCAAACCCCTGGACATCGACATCACCTCCTGGGAAACCCTGGTACAAGATTGATCAAAATGGCGCACGTTGATCTACCAAGGCTACCAGATATTTGAAGACAAAAGAGCTACCACAGCACAAAAGAAATGAGTACTCCACAAAGCCAGAGCTGCAAATGCTGCAACAATGATGCCCACACATGTCTGCCCAACATGTGGCAGAACTTTCTGTGCCCGTATAGGCCTTACCAGGCACCTGCAGACACACCGTGGACAGCCCACAACCCAAGGTCCTCTTTGAACCCCATGGATGAACATCATCCTCAAGATATCAAGCAGAGGTGGAAATAGGTACCCTTCAAAGTCGCTCACTGGATTGAAGTATTTATAATGAATGTATTTGTGGAGATTTTTTTTTCTTTTGCTGATAATGATAAAAGGGTCTCTTAAAAATATATGTCCCTTCCCTCACCCTACTTCTTCACCGATATTTCCCTGAAAGGAATTTTCCACTGCTTTCTCTCTCTTTAATTATCTACCCTAGCTCTCTTTTCCTTTGTTGGTGTGTGACACTTTCACACACAAAAACTCACTGTTCTCCTTCTGAACCAAAGCCTCCTGCTTATTGTCTGCTGTAATCCATCTCTGACCTGTTAGCTACTAGGCTGATCTATTTGGCTAATAAAACTCTTTTCCTGGGAAATATCAAAACAACATGACACCTACACTGACAACTTCCCTCCCCCCAAAAAAATCTTGTGGTTTTTTTTTTGAACATCTTAAGTTAGGACATATTTGAACATTTATTGAGCTGACTCAATTATTCCTTAACAACATTTGTTTTTATCAGTAGAATGAAAATGAGAAAAAAAGGGAAGCTAGGGAGAGAAAGAGAGGGGGAGAGGGAGAGAGAGAAATTTTGTTTAAAAAGTCAAATTATGGCCTTCTCTTCCATGAATGACAGAAAGTGGCCACCTGTGGTAGACATTTATTCAGACAGCAAAAATGTTTTACAGTATCTTGCTTTCTAAATAAATAAAGAATCCTTAATTACTTCATACATATTTTATGATTTATGAAAGAAATATGGGCAGTTCTGTCAGAATAAACTCTGCTGGACTTTATGGAGCTTATTATGTAGTGGACAAAACCAGAAGTGTGGTTCTAATTAAGCCAGCCCCAATTTTGTAACATCCCTAAAATACAGATCTCCAGAAGTTGTGAATGCCCCAACACTGGAAGTTTTTAAAAGATCTTGGATAACCATTTGTCTGAAGTGGTGTAGGGTTTCCTGCCTAAGCAGGGGGTTGGACTAGAAGACCTCCAGGATCCCTTCCACCTCTGCTATTCTATTCCAATTCTAAGAGAATCAGAATAGTGCTATTGGACTGCAAATCAGAATAGTGTAATTGGCACAAAAATTTCTGCTTTAAGCTTTTGGCTCTCCAGAGATTTGACAATGGGAACTATCCTGTCAGCTATTATTTTCCCAAGAATGTATATGCACCTACAAATCTGCTGAGAAGTTTTCCCTTGAATTTGATGAGATTTATTTCATTTATATTGACAGAGAAGAAAATATCCAAGAGATAGCATTACATTCTGAGGATACTTCCAAATAATCATTCTCTTCCAGTATCTGCTAAAAATTCATTTCTCGCTGTTTGCCCATATTTCTTAAGGGATGCTTTTTGGCCTATGTAACTTATGTTCCATCCATTCAAAGGATGAATCAGTCCATTTTAATATCTCCTCTCATTTTCTAGCTGTTCACGGACACAATACAGCACTTCTCTTGAGATTTGGAAATATTCATTTCTCAATGCCTTGTTCAGCAATTATTCAAAGCTATGGTGTTGTGGAAAAAATAACTTGACAACTATCACCTTCACAGTGTCACTCAGTCACATAATCACCATTTTTTCCTGATCAATTTTGCATCCCAACTGAGAAACTTGCCCACTTTTTCCTGTCTTTTTAAACCTTCCCTCCGGATTTTTCTACCATATAACCTTAAAAATCCCATAACAAAGTAAATTTTCAGGAAGTGTTGCTTGCTATCTATTGATCTTCCACATTTTTATAGCATATATTGGTAACTTTCAAAATCCTATGATAATATCTTCAATGCTATATTTTGGTATTGTCAATATATATTAAATACTTATATTTCTCCATTCATATTATGTATTTTAATCCAAATATCAAAACATTTCAACTGTAATTTTAAAAGTGTAAGCTTGTGATTTTAAAACATTGGAACAGCTGTGGGAAAAGTGTTTTCAAGAATGCCAGGTGCTTTTTTTTTTTTTAGAAAAACAAAGAATCCTCAACTTCATATGAAAGTTCATTTTTGATTTTTTTGATTTTGTTTTCAAATACTGGCCACTTGCACACAAGGCCTTTAGCAGAATGAGTTCCAGACCTTTGTCTTCTCAGACTGTTTGTGTTTGTCCACGTAAGTTGATTTATTTGACTCAGCTGTGGCATCTGGTATATGCAAACTTGCAAAAAGGAAAAGGGATTTTTCCATTTGCCACAATTAAGTCTTGCAAGGATTGCAGGCAATCTTTTTTTCCCTCTGGCAGGCTATATTTGTCACCCACTTCCTGGTTTCAAGGCTTCAGCTGATTCTTCTGCTCACAGCTTTTTAGAGGGGAAAGGTATCTTGATGACAACAGAGGTCCCTCATCGTGGCAATATTTCTCATATCTGATTTACTTATGTAACTATATAGGCATCCAACCTGACACATGCTATTCAGCCTGTATTGATATGGGTTGTTTGGGTGGATGGTTTGCAAATCCTTGAACTGTCCTCTCTTACACTGAACAAAAGATTTACATTGAATTGTTAGTTTTATTTTGTTTTTGTTTTGTTTGAGAGCTGACTGCAAAACACCAGGCTATCGCTTGTGTTTCTTTAGAGCAGTGATGGTGAACCTTTTTGTTGTGGTGTGCCAATAGCATGCATGCACATGTGCTGGCACCCACAATGCAATGTACCCCTCCCACCCAAGGCATGCCTATGCAACACCTCTGTCCTGCCCACTTACTTGCACTGTGCATGTGTGCGCTTATCAGCTGATTTTCGGCCCATTTTCGCCCTCCCGGAGGCTCAAGAAAAGTCTCTCCAGCCTCGGGAGAACGAAAAATGGGCCTTTCAGAAATACTGGAAGTGCCTGCTTTTAGCCTTCGGAGGGCCTCTAGAGCCCAGGGGAGACTATTTTTGCCCTTCCGGAAGCTTGAGAAAGCCTCTGCAGCCTTGGGAGGCCGAAAAATGGGCCTTTCAGAAATACTGGAAGTGCCTGGTTTCAGCCTTCGGAGGGCCTCTAGAGCCCGAGGGAGGCTATTTTTGCCCTCCCGGAGGCTCGAAAAAAGTCTCTGCAGCCTCGGGAGGCCGAAAATTGGCCTTTCAGAAATACTGGAAATGCCTGGTTTCAGCCTTCGGAGGGCCTCTAGAGCCCAGGGGAGGCTATTTTTGCCCTCCTGGAGGCTCGGGCCCATTTTGGCATTTCTGGTATTTCAGGAAGGCCCATTTTTCGGCTCCCGAGGCTGAGAGGATTCCCTCGAGCCTCTGAGAGGGCGAAAACTGCCTCAATTGGGCCAAAAATCATTTGTGAGATGAGCACATGGACAGTGCAGGTAAGTTTGGCTGGGGCTCGCCTGCCCGTACAAATGGTTCTGTGTGCCACAGGTTTGCAGTCATGACTTTAGAGCAACTGCTTTGTGGGTGAGGGATGGCACTGATGTGCTAAACTAATTCCTTTTTGTGCAGTGTGCAGGATAGTTGCTGCTCTCAGACTGTTTAATCCCAAACCCTCAAGGAGACAATCTTCATGTCCTGTGGTGTGTTTTTTTTTGGGGGGGGGGCTGCTTACATTGTTTAAATATAACTGCCTCACCCGTATACTCCAGACACTGCAGAAAAATGCAATCTGGTTTACAGCAACTGGGAGGTGGCAATGCATAACTGCAAACTTGCGGAGCTGCTGTCCTTCATTATTGCACATTTGGCAACAATCTTGCAAATGCAACTTCTAACTTCTTATTTGCAGCAGCCAATACTCAGTTTGTTTGCAAAAGGACAGACTATATGTTCTATGATGGGTATTATTACATATTTATTTCTTGCATGGAGTAGCCAGGGGTGACAACAGTTCATTTAGTGACCATTCAAAGTTACAACAGCACTAGGGGAAAAAAAGCAACTTATGATCATGTGATCAACATCCAGACACTTAGCAACTGACTCATATTTATGACCGTTGCTATGTCTTTTTTGTGACTTTTTGTGACTTTCTGACAAGCAAAGTCAATGGGGAAGCCAGATTCACTTAACAATCATGTTACTAATTTAACAACTGCAGTGATTCACTTAACAACTTTGAAAAGAAAGATTGTAAAATGAGGCAAAGCTCCCTTAACAAATGTCTCACTTAGCAACAGAAATGTTGGCCTCAGTTGTGATCGTAAGTTGAGGATTACCTGGATTTTGTTGCTTCAGGATCAACTGTAACTCGATCTGATTCAGGTTTTTTTTTTTGCACTTTCCTATTAATCAGTTGGAAGTAGAACAGTTATTGGCTCCTATTCCCCCACTTGTTCTCTGAGACCTGTATAAGGAACACAGTCATACCATGTGTTTTAAAAACATTTGGAGGATTTGGGGAATGAAAACAATGCTGGCTGGAAGCGGCTTCCGTGTTTAGAAGAAAGAAGATACAGGAATTGAAATTGATAAAGTACAGTTTAATTTTACCTCCTGAGCAGCTTTTTCGTTTAAAGGTAGTTCTCCTGCCCTTTCAAAGTACTGCTTTTTGTCATAATTTTTCAGTGAAACAAAAACAAAACCTAACAAGAGACTTACAGGTCTGTAACCATCTTTTAATGTTTCTTTAAAAAATAAGCGCTGTTTTATTCACTGAGATTTCTCTATGCTTTGCAAAGAACACCTCGTATCTGATATTAGCACAGTTGAGAAAGTCCAGAACTATTTCACAAGAAGAGTTCTCCACTCTTCTACTCGTTGTAGAATACCTTATGTCACCAGACACGAAATTCTAGACCTAGAAAACCTTGAATTACGCCGTCTTTGGTCTGATCTAAGTATGGTATATAAAATCATACATTGCAATGACTTACCTGTCAATGAATACTTCAGCTTCAACCATAACAACACAAGAGCACACAATAGATACAAACTCAAGATAAACCGCACCAAACTTGATTGCAGGAAATACGACTTCAGCAACAGAGTGGTCAATGTCTGGAATACTACCTGACTCTGGTTTATTCCACAAACCCCCAAAACTTTAACCTTAGACTGTCTACTATTGACTTCACCCCTTTCCTAAGAGGTCTGTAGGAGGCATGCATAAGCACACCAACATGCCTTCTGTCCCTGTCCTATTGTTTCTTTTATTTTTCTTATAAGTATCCATGTATTCATAACTATATTTTTACTTATACCTATTATTTTGTAGGCAATTGACAAACCAAATAAAATAAAAAATAAAAAAATAGTAAGTTATGAGAATCAACAGGATTCCCTGTAAAGAACTGTGTTTCCAAGGATGCTGCAGCTAGTTGCCAACCTAGCTTGGTCTCTCTGGAGTAAAAATAAGTAGAGTTGGAGATTGGAATGCACTGGGAGACTTTCTATGCCAATTTTATTCAGAAGCTACCAGAAGAGGCAAAACCAAGATAAATACAAAGCAAGGAAGAGAAATGGAGGGAGGGGGCTTTCAGGACAGCCAAGCCCCCCCCCCAAATGAGACAGCTAGGAAATGTACATAAGGAGTCGTGGTGACCATAGATGATAATAGTGAGTATGGGCCTCCATTGACTTGAAATGATTCCACCCACTATGGGTCACCTGACTTTGCCACCAGCAAAAGGGTGGTGAAACACATCATATGTTACACACTTTGCAACTGCTTCTTGAAGTGACATGTCTTAAAGGGGAAGATATTACTGTAGAATAGCTAAGGGCGACCTAAGGTTGCCTTATCATAGATTGAAGATGAAATGAAGGGCAATATCAAAGGGACAAAGTAGAAAAATGTAATAACAATAAATATTTCTACTGTGTTTGAGTGTAAGTGGGCAAAAGTTTTTTCCAATTAAGGAAGTATTTCAGTTCATCCACAGGGAATCTGGAAATGGATTTCTTTTTTCATTTTACATTGAAATGAAGATCAAAAATAAATGGTTGGATGAATGCAAACTTCTTGGTCCACGAATCTTCAACAATGTGACCTATTTATATTGTACTCCATTAACCATGTGGGGTTTTTAGGAGGAAAGGCCCTTTATCTCTCTCCCACAAAGCTAAAGAATAATGGCCCCTAAACGTTCTGATCTTTATTAAAGTCATGATTCTGAGAACAGTTTATATTTATTGTTGAAAGAATTAACATTTGCATTATATTGTGTTTGACAGGGGTTTTCCCACAGAAAAGAGTAACATTCCCTTCAAAATTCATACTTTTTTCTTAATAATTTCTTCTAGATGGGGAACCTCAGCCTCTACTCTCAGCACTAGGATTGGTCTACTCCACAGCCAAATACTGTGCCCCTGTTTGGCTTAATAGCTGCCACACTAGCAAGATTGATGCTAAACTAAATAATACAATGAGGATCATAAGTAGTTGCATAAAATCTAATCCTACTTGTTGGCTCCCCTTCTTGAATGACATAGCACCACCAGCCCTATGAAAGCAGGAAGCCTTAGTGAAGGAATACAAGAAACCCACTTCTTCCTGTGCACACTGATCTTCCTCATCTATCAATTGGCAGGCTTAAATCCAGATAGCTCTCTCTGGCACTCGCTCAACAACTTTGACATCAACACACAGTGGAAAGCCAAATGGGCTGCTGAATCCCAGATACAGTTACATAGATGACCCTACACAAAAGATGCCATGTTTTGAGCTTCCTCACCAGCATTGGTCAACTCTGAACAGGATCCGTACTCAACATGGTGCCTGCCAGGACTCATTGTTTAAGTGGGGTCTTCACTTCACCTCACTGGCTACAGCAAATCTCCTTCCCAGGCAGAAGGAAATCAACAACTAGCAGATGACCTGAATGTGTTTTACTGCAGGTTTGAAAGGAAACTACAGCCATCTATCTCCACAACCTCCATCTCAAACACACCAACAACAGCCAAGCCTCCTACAACTGACCCCAACCAATTGGGTTCACAACCTCTGGTGATCACAGAAAAAGAAGTGCAAGATCTATTACACAGACAAAAGCCAGAAAAAACACTAGGGCCAGAAAAGATAATTCCTTCTTGCTTAAAAGTCTGTGCTGAACAATTGGCTCCCATCTTCACCCGAATTTTCAATAAATCACTAGAGATGTGCTATATCCGAATTTTCAATAAATCACTAGAGATGTGCTATGTTCCTTCTTGCTTCAAGTGGTCTACTATCATCCCAGTGCCAAAGAAGCCCTCCATCAAGGAACTGAGTGACTACAGACCAGTTGCTCTAACATCGGTAGTTACGAAAATCTTTGAAAACCATCACAGATCTGCTATTAGATCCTATGCAGTTTGCATATCGAGCAAATAGATTGACAGATGATGCTGTTAATATGGCTCTGCACTACATCCTAC
>JANHFN010007796.1:219349-233910 GCA_032468175.1 Toxicocalamus goodenoughensis | reverse complement strand
TGGCCAATAAAGAATTCTATTCTATTCTATTCTATTCTATTCTATTCTATTCTATTCTATTCTATTCTATTCTATATTCGTAATGATTACATAGCTAGCCAGCATTGCTTTGTGAAGAAACTGGTGGTATGAGAAGATTTGGATTATCATTCTCAGGACTCATATAGTACTGGAAGTGAAAGATACCACACAGTCTCTAAGGACACATGTTTCAGCATCTTTGCTGAAGAAACAGCAGTCTAGTTCTCGCTAATACCTAGAAGGAATTTATTTTAATTATTTATATTGCACCTTTATTTTCTTTTGAATAAATAACTCAAGGCAATGAACATATACAACATACCTTCCTCTTCCTATTTTCCTCACAACAACCCTATGAGGTGGGTTTGGATGAGAGAGAGAGAGAGAGACTAACTGGCCCAAAGTCACCCATTTGGCTTTCATGGCTAAGGTGGGAAGTCATGGTTACCAGCTTTTTTAGATTGCTTCCTTAATTGCAGTCCAAATTGCCTTGGAATCCTCACAGGCTCCTGTTATTACAATAGAAAAACTTGTTTATATGGACATGGGCAATAATCTAAGAATCTTCTCACATAAGCAAGAAGGAGAGGGATAAGATACATGGATGTTAAGTTCAGAATAACTGTCATATCTATGAGAAATTTTGAACCCACTCTGAGACACACATTTTAAAGGCTTCACTGGAATTTAGCATTTTCATTGATGATAGGCAAATGCATTGTTCAGATTCACTTATGATATATTAACAAGGAATTGAAAATTCCCAAGAATCAAACTTTCAGCATAATTTCTATGAAATGGTTGGTTGAGTTGATTTTAAAAATTGTTTTTTCCTTGTTTCAGACAGTTACAATTGTCTTCTCTTTGTACTATTTCATCAGCTTTGAATTTTCAATGATTTCTGACTTTTGTTATCATGCAGCATAAATGAATGACTTTTTTTCTGGAGCGCAATGGATATAAACATGTCATAATTGAGATTGTAAATGGATTTGTAAAGTTTTAAATCAGTCATACCAGTTTACTTAAAATATATTAAAAGTATATTAAATTAAATTTCATCTATAGAATAGCTTTCTGGTTTGGTACCACCAGACATGATAAATTATAACTTCCATCATCTCAGCCTACCATCAGAGATGCTTTCATTAAAAATAAATATAGTAGAATTGTTAGTTTTTAATCATTTTCTTTTTTTCATTTTCTTTTTTTCTGTGTGTTGTGTATGTGTTTGTTTGATATTTTAGTTCTATAGTCAATAAAGTTTGTTTAAAAAAATAAATATAGCTATTCCACCTAGAACAATTGCATTATTTGAATAGATTAAAATAGTTACTTTATTGTAAGCAGAGCAATTGGTTGTAATGAATATTGAGGGTTTTTAACTTGCGAATGTTGGGCTCAATCCTGCTAGTGCATTTGATGAGTGATTGTATTTCTAATAAGGGTTTCTTATGTTTTCCCATTAGTATTTGATTGTTGTGTATGCATCTTGAGTCACCTCCCCTTGACAGATGGCAGAAAATGAATTTCTAGATTTATAATGTCAACCCTGGCCCAAGTTTTTCTATAAGCTTCTGCCACTCTATTGCATCCATTGGAGATGGTCAGAGAGAGAAAAGAGGGTTTTCCAGTCTCATGGAATTGTTGGTTGAGTATTTGTTTGGGATAATAACTGAAAACCATCTTTGGAATGTCTTTTATGAATTTATTCCTTAAAAAAAAGCTCTAATCCTTAGATGCATGCTTTTTGCTGCCTTCCCTGACTTCAAATAGTAAAGATGGCTAGATTCCATACAACTGGGATCAGCAAAAGAGTTTGGAGGACTCTGACCCCTTTGTTCCAAATATTTTGCCTCTGGCTCCTGCCACATAGCCTGTTTAATTCATACTGTCTTCTCTCAGGGCTTTCCACAAAAGCAAGACAATTACCAGAACACAGACACCTTTGTAGCTGTGTCTTGGTGAAAGCCCAATTAATTGTGCTGCATTTTAAAGTCATGTATGCATTAGGGATAGCAGCTTACTGTGTAGCACATTGTTTTGTACTTACTTATTGACAAAAGCTTGCCTCCGTCTTTTAATTAGGAGGATGGGATACTTTTTGGAGGAAAAGTTCCTTCAGAAAGCCAGCTCTGGTGCTCCACTGGTTGAAACCCTCATGGGTGCCTTACAATTTCACTGCCACTGAATGGGAAAAAAAGAGAAAAGCCATTGCTTGTGATAATTAGCCTCCTCCCAAATTTATATTTCTGGTGCTAATTGCTGGGCTAAGTGAAGCTCTAGTTTAGCCACAGATGAATCAGCTAAACAAACACAGAGGCAACCAAAACACGCAGATGTGCTTCTGCCTCCAAATCTGCATGCTAATTATTGTTTGCAGTCTTCAAAAATCCCCCAAGCCTGCTCCCTTTCTCACTCCTTGATTACTTCAGTACAAAGAGATAACAGCAATCAACACTTCACAGTGTTCGGAAACAGGTTGGTCAACAGCAAGGACAATAAATAAACACCACAGATGAATGTTCTTTCTCAAGTTCCTAGACAATATGTAAGGATCTTCCTTTCTGGAGAAAATATCTTCCAGTGATTTCAACACGATTTGGGCATGGCAAGGATTAGCTAGCTGCAGCCTCTATTGCCATATCCCCATCTTGCAATAGGGCTTTAAGAAATGTTTCTTACTGTATTCAAAATAAGGCCAAAAGGCAAGAGCATAATTAGATATGGACTGGGAGTAAGAGCTGGAAGAATGATATTTCCCTGATGGCCGCTGAAGGTTGTGCATTGCTGAATTGCCAGGAAGTGTGTGAATAGCCACTGAACCTCCACATATGACAGGGGAGGCATTTTGGGGAGTTGGGAATACCTTATATGCAGCCAAATTCTGGCTTGAGGGAGGAGAGACCCTGGCTTTTTAGCAAGAACATTTATTTATTTATTTATTTATTTATTTATTTAAATGAATGCACAAGAACAGTTTTTCCCCTAACGCCATCACTCTGCTAAACAAATAATTCCCTCAACACTGTCAAACTATATACTAAGTCTGCATTACTATTACTATTACTATTAATCCTCCCATCCTTCCTTTCATCCATCTCCTCCCACTTATGACTGTATGACTGTAACCTTGTTGTTTGTATCCTAATGATTTTTATTGACTGTTTCCTAGTATAATTTGATTGTTTATTGTACCCTATGATTATTATTAAGTGTTGGTACCTTATGATTCTTGACTCTTAATGAATGTATATTTTCCTTTATGTACTCCAAGACAAATTCCTTGTGTATCCAATCACACTTGGCCAATAAAGAATAAATAATTCTATTTTGGGGCAAGTTCAAAAACCCCTGGAGAAGCTCTGCTCTGAAAAGAGAATTCTGCCTCCTGTTTATAATGCGAATAAAATCACCTAGATTTTTTTTAAGCATCCAAAGCATTCTTCCTTATTTATTTAACCACAACTCCCCCCTTCTTATACAGTATGTATATGTGTGTTTTCTTCCATTTTTATATGTTTTCTTGCATTCCATTTTAGTAGTATTTAGTATTTAACTAGGGCCTGACAATAATATATTCATTTTATGTACTGTATGTTTAGACAATTTGTTCTCCAAACTCAGTTGTGGGTGTGTGTTTTTTTCCACATAGATGTCTGTACTTAATCAGGAGCATATGACAAGGTCAGAAATATTAAAATATGGGGAGAAAGCATCTTTCCATAAATATTGTGAATTCATTATAACATATTACACAATCCTTAATCATCGGTGTTTAGAACTTGGGAGATCATTTTGGTACATGTCAAAAAAGGCTTGAATGACTGTAGCCCTTTGTAAATGTAATAACATTACTGAGGATAATACTGAGGACATTAAAAATAAAATTCCTGCAGACATTTAAAAGTGCTTTCCAAGGCTGGTGATAACTTTATACGGAATAGTAGAGCTGGTGGATGCAACGGAAATAAATTCATTGATCTTCTAACCAAGATTTTTTTGGGTTTGCCCAGCTACGATGAATCCATCTGAATTATGCACTTGAATTAAGGAAGACAGTTTTGCAGCAAATCATCTTCTTTTAATGATCTCATAATCCCTTGTGGGGTGGAGTTTGGGCAACTGAATGGAGCTAGCAAGGGCCAGATGCCCTTCCTGTTGCCAATGCAGAGTTTTTTTTCAGCAGATATATTCTCAGAGAGAGAAATATCTGCCTGTACCTAGGATTGAACTCATAGCCCCCTGATTGTGAGGTGAGAGATCCACCTCTAGGCCACTACACCACTACAGTTTTGCAACAAAATGGGTATTTCAAAATCACCGTCCTTGTAGGAGAAGTACAGCAGAGCCTGGGGTGGAGTCAAGAGAGGATTCAGCCTGGCATCATTATGTTCCCACAAGTGGACCAAGCCCAATCCCTCTTGAATTTGGTTGATTCTTAACTAGTGCCAATTTGAGTGGTTGACTAGATTCTTGAGCAATAAATCGGCTTAAATGGAGCTTAATGTGTATCCCGATTCTTTGCACCTGACAGTCCTGTGGTCATTAAGCAAATCATCACAGTTAAGCACCCCCATGGAACCACAACTTTAGACAGGTCTATAACAACTCACCACACTCAACTCGCCACAGGACAACTCATTGCATGACAATTCAACAATTCAACTGAATTATTTAAAATAGTTTTTAAAAATAATTTAATTTTTGTCATTCACATTTCATTTTGTCCCTCCTTTTGTCCCTCCTTTTGTCCCTCCTTTTGTCCCTCCTCCTATGCATGACCAAAATACATTGTTTCTCCCTTTATGGCAGAGAAGGGGAACACTCAGGTTCCCCACTCCAGTGGCCATTATGGCTTGCTGCTTAAGGCTTCTGAAAGTCTATCAACATCTGGAAGCCATAACACTGTAGGGACACAGCTTCTATTGAAAATTCTAGGAGAACATGGCATGAATTAACCTTCTCTGTAGTCTAGAAGGCATCGGAACACAAATTTCCTGGGTTGCCCTTTGGGCAGGCAAGACTACAATTCCCCTCAGCAGTTCAATTGTTCTTTCCTCCTGTGTCCTGCATGTCCATCTCTATATCAAAGACAGGGGGTGATTTTTGTCCTACTTAAACTTTCTCCAAAGAATTCTTCAACTTGAAACTAGATTTCCTGCGAGAACCCTAGATTCTTCTTACGAACGTAGACATCCCTAGACTCTTAAATTCCATGGAATAACATTTGAACTTAAGTTTTGCAGTCTTAACATGGGAATCAGCTGCAAACAAAGATTGCTTGGCGACAGGTTCATATTTATTTATTTCCCACTACCTTCCTTGGTTTCTCCCTTTTCTTCCTTGGTTTTCTCCCTTTTAATATCCCTTTGATATTAAAAAAGGGGTTTCCTTGCAAAAGTTTGTTTTTCTTGGCAATTCTGATGTGATGTGACCTGAATCTCCATCTCTTGGATAAATGAGTTCTTTCCGAAAATTTGCAGTGCAGTTGCAGATATACAGATTAACAGAGTTGGGAGGTACCTTGTAGGTCATCTAGTCCAACCCCCAGCCCAAGTAGACCCTACGTGCAATCATCAAACCAGTTGTTATACCAGTGGGATTCCACCCCTGGAGAGCGCATTTGTTTTCCTCGCATCTTTAACATTTGTTGCTTTCCATCAACAAATGACCAGCCTTTGGTTATTGGAACAGAAATGGAAAGTAACAGCAAAATATCCAAGGAAATCAAGGATGGTAAAAACATATCTATTTGGCTTGTAAAGAGGTTGGCAAGAAAATTGCTTCAGTTGACATGCCTGACAACAAGAGAAACCCGATCCTTTGAAAAAGGAGATTTAATTCGCATGATATGACAACCACCACAAATCCTCTCCACCTTTGGAGACAGCTGCAGGAAATTAAGACTCACCACAGCCTTGTATCTGATAATGTGACAGTGTGACTTCTCCCTCAAGAGCATCTTTTGATTGAAATCCTCAATATATTTTAAAGGGGCCTGACCATGGCTTCAAAGGATGCTGCTAGCAACATTTCCCCATGAAGGACTTGGGAGACATAATTAGATGGACTTCAGGAGCTGCTATCCACAGATTCTGGTGCTCTGTCTGTTGTGTCATAACTGTATGGAAAGATCTCTTGCTCATCTGCATTCATGCTTTGACTTTCCACATATTTGGACCCAAAAAGTTTGACCATCAAGAAGATCTGCAATCGAAAGGAATGCAACACCTGCCTTATTTGTATCCCTTTATTGTTTTTACAAATAACTCAAGGCGGTGAATATATCCAACACACCTTCTTTCCCCTATTTTCCCTACAACCACCCTATCAGGTGAGTTGGTCTGTGAGAGAGTGACTGGTCCAAGGTCACCCAGCTGACTTTTGTAGCTAAGACAGGACTAGAAATCACTGTCTCCTACTAATTGGTCTAAAGTCACCCAGGTGGCTTTCTTGGATAAGGCAGGATTAAAACTCACTGGCTCCTGATAATTGGCCCAAAGTCACCCTACTGGCTTTCACGATTGAGGTGGGACTAGAGCTCACCACCTCCTGATGACTGGCCCAGAGTCATCCTATTGGCTTTCATGACTATGGTGGAACTAGAATTCCCTGCCTCCTGGTGGTGGGCCCAAAGTCACCCAGGTGGCTTTCATGGATAAGGCAGAACTAGAACTCACAGTCTCCTGGTTTCTAACTTAGTGCCTTAACCACTGGAGCAAACTGAACTGGTTCTCTTATATTCACAGACATTCCAGGGCAATTTATTTTTAACAAACACTCTCATATACACCCTCAGAGATGAACTTGTAAAGGTATTAGGAACAAACCTATTGGCTTTCACCAACTCCAGGTGTGTTGGTTAGCAATTCTTGTAACAGTTCAACAAGCAGAGTTGACCTGACATTGGTGCAAAAGCTGGCCTCAGTTAAACAAAAACTTTGAACAGCTAAGATCCCCATTCACATGTCAAGCTCTGCAGTCGTGCATCTGAAATCACTTCAGTTGGTGGAGGAAAGCTGCCCCTCTTTCACTAATTTTTCACTAATCCCCTCTTTGCATCAATCTCACATAACCCATCTGTCACTTTCTCCCTGTTTACAACCTCTGGGTCCATGTTGTCTCATTCTAATTTACACCCAGTTGCCACTGCTGACTTTGAGTGGCATAACAAAAGGCAACATGGTGTGTCTGTTTTCATTTGTTGTATTTTTCTGGGTGTGTAATTATACAAGGATATAACTTTCTATCCATTTGAGAAAACTCGCCCATTTTCTATTTTATTATTGCTTATTAAAGCCTACCGCTGGTTGATTGAAGTGTGTGGGATGCACTGAACTTACAATACCTTGAAATACTTATGTAGTGTTTTGCTTCTACCTCTGTTTGCTTGCTTAACTTGGCTGCCCAGAAAACTCTCTTCATTAGATGTGGTAAAACTAATTATTTATTTCCTCGTGCAGAAATTAGACTGATGCTTTGAACAGTTTAGCTATTTCTAATTTTTATTTTAGGGCTTGAATGTGATTAAAGTGGTTTTCATTCTCTAGTTTCATCTGCTTTTATTTTTAACGGATGTCTGTATCTTTCTGTAAACTGAACATGCTATAAGTCCTCAACTTACAACTAGAATGGAACCTGTCCATTATGGTCATAAGTCGTTATTATTTTATGATCTTTGGAGCAAGAACTACTCTTCTTCTTCTCCATAAATCTGGTAGGTTCATATCCCCTTTGTAAAAATGCTCTATTAGTAGACCTCAACCAAATCAACCTAGTAGGGTTTCAAAAGCATATAGAACATCCCTAAACAGTGGTGTATCCATCCTACTCAACCAAATCTGAATGGGGAAATCAGTACAGATATGCAAGACTTTACTCCTCTCCCTCTTTTGCAACTTGGGAGGCAGGGCATGCTAAGTCTTTTGTACTTGTAAGAGACAATTGTGAAGCATTAAACCAAAAGTAGGTCATAACTGTGAACTTCTCATTTACAACACAGTCCTCAATCCCAGGTGAGTGCACATCTGCAAGTTTTAGCAGTTTCCCCTTTCTCAACAACAACAAGCTAGGATTTAAAAAAACGTAACCACAAGTGTGTGCTGCAGTGAAGTTACTGCTATGAAAAATGGAAAGAAGTAATGAAAGCTTGGGAGGCCAAGAGGCTGAATCCAGATGCAGAAATCTGACATTGCCATCTTGTGGACGTTCTGGAAATGATCAAACACGATTTGCAGGAGCAGCAACTGAAAAACTAAACCGATATCTTTTTAAAAAAATTCTTTTTCCAAATCAATAACATTCTGTTCCTTTCACAAACAAAAGGAAATCTGTTTTTTCCCCTCCCCAATGGATTTTGGGGCTGAGAATGTTGTGAGCTGCTTCCTTCTGCAATATGCAGTTTTAATCATATGCACACGCAAGGATTTGCCATCCAAAAATCCAACATTGGAGTGGAAAAGAATTGTAATGCTGTCATGAAATTTCTGGAACCAAAAGCTTCTGGAACAGTCTCTCTTAGTAGGGGGGGGGGAGAGTTGAATTCTCCAATTGGGGTAGCCTGTTGCAGAAGCAACATTTGAATCAGGCTACAAATGATCTGCCTGGATCCTCTGTGGAGCTGTCTAATGTACTGAACGGGCATCGACAGGGACAGCCCCTGATTTCAGTCCAGAAGGGCCCTGCTTGGGTCCTCTGAGGAGTTATCCAAGGTGCTGAACAGGCACTACCACAGCCACCTGCATGGAGGACACAGAGACCACGTATAGATTAACTCAAATATTGCTTCCGCAACAGACTGTACTTAAATTTAGAGCAGATTTTTAAAAATTACCACCCTATAATTCCTTTTATTGAATTGGGGTGGCTAAATGAGCTTTTATTGCGTTGAGGTGGCTAAATGGAGCTGAGCATTTACTGGCTGGATACCCTTCCTAATGCCTACACAAAGTTCACAGCAGACATTTTTTTCTTTGTGCCGTGATAAACATCTGTGGCTGCCTAGGATTGAACTCTCAACCTCCCAAGCGTGAGGAAAGCATCTTCACTCTAGGCCACCGCACTGCTAAAATTTAGAGCAGAAATACTGCTAAAATAAAATTTTCAGCTTCCTTCTCTGGTGCCATCCTAGCCAGGAATGATGAGAACTGTATTTCAAATTCATGAAGAGTATCAATTGTTCTCCACTTGTAACTTAATGCTAGAGGAGAGTAAGGATAAGTTGTAACAGCCTCCCTCCTGTTTTAATAAAAAGTCCATCAAACTCTGTGGGGAGGGAGGAAGCATTTCTCAACATAGGACTTCATTTCATGTATCACACATCCTGTCTGACTGGGAAAAATAAGCCATTTGTTTGGCTTGCAAAGATAATGAGAATATTCCTTGCACATGCAAAATTTGACAGGACTTCATTTGTTTCCCTCACCTCCCACTCCCCACCACCACATGCATAAAAACAATTAAAAATAAATAAATTATGCTGCCAAAACAGAGCCACTTTAATGGGCATTAAAGTCAGCCTCTACGTTACCGACTTTTTTCTCAAGAGTCAAACAAACCTTTTGGCTTCTTTAGGCAGGGAAAAACATATTTCTGCAGTGTGCCAAGCTTTTTTTCAGGGGGGAAAACAGAAAAATGTGGGAATTATATTCTCCAGTGATTTTTTTTCAGAAAATCTAATGCAATTACAATTTTTAGCATGCTATCAATGTTTGTTCTATCCCTGTAGGAGAAGAGCAAGCAAAACATGTGGTGGAGTCAAGAGAGAAATCAGCCTGGACTCTTTACATTCTCACAAGCAGTTAAGTCCAAGCCGTACTGTTGATTCTTATCTAGCACCAATGTCGTGCTGACTTTTAGTTGACTAGATTCTTGTCGATAGGCATGAAAAATAAATCATGTTAACTTGAACTTAATGTTTAGTCCTGATTCTTTGTGTCTGACAGTTCAACACTCAACGGAATGAAAAACATTGCTGCTCTCCAAAGAACCCCTTTGTTGTTGTTTGTTTTGAACTTTAAAATAGTGTTTTCCAATGTTTACAAAAAATGTAGAACGAGTCA
Source organism: Toxicocalamus goodenoughensis (assembly GCA_032468175.1). Lineage (NCBI taxonomy): Eukaryota > Metazoa > Chordata > Lepidosauria > Squamata > Elapidae > Toxicocalamus > Toxicocalamus goodenoughensis. The sequence continues at coordinate 223,825 of JANHFN010007796.1, read as the reverse complement.
TAAGAAAGTAATCTGATATGGGGAATAGCTTTTGGGTAAGTGGGTAAGACAAGACCATCTCCCTTTTGCCATAAAACTAGTAAGCTCAAATACATCAAATATGTGAAAATATGTTTCTATTAGATTTGATTTTGGGAATAACAAGACAACCCTTTTCCCCAATATATCAGGACAAAATTTATTATTCCTATGGCAAGGACATAACAGTAAGTTCACCAACTTTAGGTCACAAACATCCATCAAAGATATATAAACTCATATGATGTAGGAAACAATAAAGCTAAGCTTTTCATTGCAAAGAAATTGGTTTGCTCCAAAAATATTATGCTGTTGCAAGATATTCTCCTGGTTGTATTCCCCATAGAGGGTTCCTTCTACAGGTAGTCCTAAACTTACAACCAACATTAATCCTGAAATTTCTGTTTTGATCTGATTTGAAAGTGCACAGAAATGCATATAAAATAAATATCCAGAAGATGTGAATACATGAAATGCAAATCAATATCATCTAAAATAAGTAGAGATTAGCCTAGTACAGATCAAAAAATGCAAATTGTCTTTATGGAAATGTAAAATAAAAATTGGTATACCACAGATGAAGAGCAATGAAAATTGCAAGTAAAACATTTTTTTAAAGAAAGAAACAAACAAAGGAAGGAAGGAAGGAAGGAAGGAAGGAAGGAAGGAAGGAAGGAAGGAAAGAAGGAAGGAAGGAAGGAAGGAAAGAAAGTTGCGAAGCCTTCGCTCACCTTTGTGCATGCCGGTGAAGCGGTCCTTCAGCACCGTCAGTTCGTAGATTTTCCCGAACTCTTCGAAAAGCGGCTTGAGGTCCTTCTCGTCCAGGTTGCGAGGGATCTGACCAACGAAGAGCTTGATGGCATCGTGGTCCTTCATGGGAATGGTGGCGGAGTTCCCCGGACTGTGGTTTAATCCGTTCATGTGCCCGTTGGGGTTGGGGTTAGTGTGGGTGCTACTGAGGCTGGGATTGTCTGCTTGTCCGTTTGCTAACGTGGCCATCTTTATATACATAGAGAAAAAATCTTCTTTCCCTTTTTTTGCCCAGCCCCCCCCCCCAGCCGTCCTCGCTGCCTCCGTTCCTCTCTCTCTCTCTCTCTCTCTCTTTTCCCACTTTCCAAATTGGAATTACTTCCCCTAGAAGCGCATGCAAAGAGCATGCAAACATACACCGGGTGCCTATACCTTGATTTTCTGGCGGAAAATTACAAGCGAAACTCCTGAGCATATTCCGACTGGCAGCTATCAAACCGAAGGGACTATATTCGAAGAGCACTTCAATCCTTAAATCCCGGTCCTTGTTGAAGGATCCGGAGAGGAACCGCTTCGTTCCTGGGTGTCCGACAACGTTTTTCGCCATCGCGACTGGGGTGTGTGTCTGTTATTGCGAAACTATGCCGACCCGCCTGGAAATTCCTCATTTTAACTACAGCAATGAATCTGGGTTTCTGTTCAACCTTCGCCCTCGAATTCCCTCCTTCGGAAACGGATGATGGGCCTCCTGATTATGGTGCGGCTGCTCTGAAAACGAATTCCTCGCTGGAGAGAGTCCTGAACAGATCCTGTGGCTAAGAAGCACCCTGCTTTCTGCCCGGCTGTCCTGGGGATGATGGGAGGTGTAGTCCGGGCGGAGTGGCCGCCTGGAGTGTTACTCTGGCCTTGGACAACCAGCAAAGTTATTTTTAAAGTGAGGGAAGTCCGAAGTAGAATCCAACGACCCTTCTAAGAGACTCATTGAAAAAAGACACGCGGTGGGCGCATCCAACGATTCGTATATTTATTTGAAACATTTATATAGCCGCCCAGAGCTGGGTGAAAGGTGGGCGGCTGTATAAATCTTTTAAATCAATGAATAATGCGGTCTATTCTGGGTGTAAAAGTCCACTTATCTGGATGAGATCCCGGTTTCCACCGCGCCTAAACACCACAGGCGCAAAGCGCGCTCACTGGGAACTGCGCCCGATCCAAAGCCCGGCGCCCTGCCCGCCTTTTGGACTGGAGGACTGGTCTCGCAACTGCACCATTTATCAAAGAAAAGCAAAGACGTCGGAAGAAAGATAACCCTCCCTGGCATCTCAAGTCTACCTGCGCAAAGGCCTCCGCCGTAAGGTGTTAACGTGCAAGGGAGTCCATGTCTTCGGGTTCAGACAACGCCCTAAATACCCGAATGCCGCTTAAACCCGACGCCAATCGCGCGATTCCTTCACTCACCCTCCCTGCGGACAGATAAGATGCGTCCAGGCAGCCAGATCCAACGGGAGGCGAATCGGATTAAAGTAGAAAGAAATGGTGTTTTTTTTTTAATTTAAAAGAAAAAATAAAATAAAAACATTAACGGGGTTTTAATGATAAAAAAAGAAGGGTTCTTGGTGCTTTCTGAGCTTGGTTCTTTTCTTGCAGAGGTTTCATGACCTGACTAGGTAACATCATCAGGGTTTGTGGAGAGGAAGGGGAGGGGAAGGAGAGGAGGGGAAGGAAAGGAGGAGGAAGAGGAGGAGGAGGATTGTGGGGTCCTTGGAGCTTGGTTGTTTTCTTGCAGACGTTTCATGACCCAAGTAGGTAACACCATCAGTGCTAGGAGGGAGGGAGAGGAGAGGGAGATGAGGAAGAGGAGGAGGATGACAATAACAACAACAACAACAGTAACAACAACAACTGTGGGGTCTTTGGTACTCTCTGAGTTTGGTTGTTTCTTGCAGACATTTCATGACCCAAGTAGGTAACATTATCAGTGCTAGGAGGGAGTGGGATGTAGGAGGAGGAGGAGGAGGACAATGACTGTGGGGTTCTTAGTGGTCTCTGAGCTTGCTTGCTTTCTTGCATTTCATGACCCAACTAGGGAACATCATCAGTGCTAAAAAGGAGTGGGGTTTCCACGTAGGATGAGAAGAGAAGGACTCTGTGTGTGTGTGTGTGTGTGTGTGTGTTGTGTTTCTTTGCAGAGCAGTGGTCCTCCAGAAACTTCACCAGCCAGATGGCAAAGTTGTTAACAGGGCAAAGGGAAGGAAGAACCACGAAGTGAAATGTATAGGCGTTGGAAGTTCTCCATGAAAGTCCTTGGAGAGGACATACAAAGTCAACAGTGACCTAGAGAGACCAGAACTGTGCAAGCAGAATTGTGATAACTCCTGTGAGCCTCTGTGGAAGGAAAAGTTGGACTTTGAAAAACAGACCGGAAGAAGATGGAGACTTTTGAGCGTTGCTGTTAGAGAAGGCTCCTGCGAATATTTCATGAAGCACCAAGAAAATAAACAATGGATCGTCAAACATATAAAAAAAAAAGAGTTCCAGCCTAGTGAAAAAGAAGGATTAAGGAGGATTTAATCCAGGTATTTGCAGGGTTCCTGGTCCTTCTGAATGGCTGGTTAGATGAGCTTGGAGGCTCCAAGGAGATCTTGGCTTGTGAAGAGGGGACATTTCCTTGGGACAGAAACAGAATAACAAGGAAGGGACCATGGAGGTCTTCTAGTCTAACCCCCTGTTCAAACAGGAGATCATGTATCACCCCAGACAAATGGCTGTCCAATCTCTACTTAAAAGTCTGCAGTGATGGAGAATCCACATTCTGGACGGAATCTGTTCACAGATTAATAGTTCTCGCTGTCAGGATCATTCCTCCTGAATTCCAGGTTGCTTCTCTCCTTGATTAGTTTCCATCCATTTTTCTTGTCCTGCCTTTGGGTATTTTGGAAAATAAGTTGTCCCTCTCCTCTCTATGGCAGCCCCGCAAATATTGGAAGACTGCTATCATGTCACCCTGAGTCCTTCTTTTCATTAAACTAGACATACTCAATTCTTGCAACTTGGCTGCGGATTTCTGGGGTATTGGAGTCATTGAGTCTTAAAGTTGCCAAGATTGGACATCCCTGACTGGAATCATAATTCCAGGTGCACAATATACCTTATCATGGCACAATTCCCACAGAATCCTGGGAGCTGAAGTCCAATCTCAAGGTTGAGAAATTCTTGAATGAGTGAGTGAGTGAGTGAATGAGTGAATGAATGAATGAATGAATGAATGAATGAATGAATGAATGAGCTGGAAGGGATCTTGGAGTCCAGCCCCCTGCTAAGCAGGAGAACCTATGTCATTTCACTGTCTACTCTAGACTCTTCTTATTTTATTTTATTTTTTATTTTATTTATTTGATTTGTCACTTCCTTACAAGATAACAGGTGTTCTGTTTCTAAATTGCTGGCTGAATATAAAGACAATTAGATAAACTCTACAAAGGCTTCCATACAAAGTTTCTTTATTGGCTCACACCAGGCATCCTCAAAGTATAACTCACAGTTATGTTGAGATTCATCTAATGTCCAATCTTTGCACAGTTGTCTTCATAGTGTGAAAATAGGGTTATCTTCATCCCATAATGATGGAGCGAAGGGAAAGACACCAGCACGATGCTGGGGTCCAAGCAAGAATAAAGGAAACTCCCCCAACCCAACCAAGGGTCAATT
>JANHFN010007796.1:193903-209409 GCA_032468175.1 Toxicocalamus goodenoughensis | reverse complement strand
CCAGCTCTGTTCTCCTGTGCAGGGCAACCAAAGAAGACCCAGCCAATCAGCTGGGACTCGGGAGGCAGAGAATAGATAGGGGCAGGGGCAGTCAGAGATGGTATTTTCCAGTTCTCCAAACTACTCAAAATTTCCGTTACCAGTTCTCCAGTCAGAACCTACTGAATGCCACCTCTGAAGCCTATCTTACAAAGAAGCCAAGAGGATAAAAGAGGACACAGAAGACTCCTGGGAATTCCCACTTGGGAAAGGTAAAAAGCCACACACATACAGACACAAAATCTGCAGCTGACTTGATAAATATCAATATTGTCATTTTCTGGATTTCAACACTTTGAAACAAAATTACCCAAGGGTTACATAGTCCTATAATGCAACCACAGCACCCCTTCTGTCACCTGGGGAATTATATTATTATGGAATTATTATCTGACTTATCAGGTTCGCGCTCTGACTTGTAGCTTGCGAGTTTCCAAACATTTCGTCACCAGGTCAGGTAACATCTTCAGCAGAGATTAGGGGATGTGGGTATCCATTATATCACTATTGTTATGGCTTTTGATGTTTTGAAATCCTGCCTTTATAAATATACATATTTGGTGGCAAACATTTGTGATACTCCTGCCATTTATTTTATTTAGTTGTAGTCTTGACTCCTAGCGATTGTCTGGGCAAGGGCCTGCAGTTCTACTAGTATCTACCCATTTTAGACAAGTTCTTGCGTTATTCTATTAACACAACCCAATGCCGCCAAAGCATACTTTCTTTTCCTTCTGCAAGTTCAGATAGAACTTGACAGCTTTAAGACTTGTGGACTTCCACTCCCAGAATTCCTCCTCCAGTCTTGTCAGCTCAGGAATTCTGGGAGTTGAAATCCACAAGTCTTAAACTTGCCAGGTTTGAAGACCCTTGTATGTATGAAGACCCATACAGCAATAATAGGGCTGGAAGGGACCCTAGAGATCTTCTAGTCCAAACCCCTGCTGGAGTAGGAGAGACTATAAATCAGGGATCCCCAAACTTGGTAACTTTAATACTTGTGGACCTCAACTCTCTGGAGAATTCTGGGAGTTGAAGTCCACTAGTCTTAAAGTTGTCAAGTTTGGAGACCTCTGCTATAAATGGACAAACGGCTGTCCCGGAAAACCTTGGCCGGCTCTGAGACGGTGGATCGCTCGCTCTCTCTCTCTCTCTCCAGCCGACCTCGCGGGGTTGTTGTCCTTGGGGAGACCAAAGGAGCCCTGCAGCTCAGCAAATACCTCGCTCCTTTAAGCAGCCCTGGGCTTCCTTCTCTTGCTCCCGATTCCCCCGGCAGCTCAAAGGCAGCGCTCCCAGCAAGGGCGGTCCCCCTCCCTAAATGCTCCCCCGAGCCTCACTTCCGCCCCTCCTCAGGCTGGGGCTTGAATCCCAAACCTTCGCAAAGACGCTCCAGGAAGGGACGGTGCAACCTTACATGACGCTCGGCGAGGAACACTTCCGCCCTGGTATCTTTTTTTTTTTTTTGGTAGTCTCAAATTCAGCCGAGGTTGGTCCGTCCCTAAAAATCATCCGGCCGCCTACGCACAGTCGCCTCTTTGCTTCCGGCTCTTAGGTTAGTTAGCGACGCTGGTGAAAGGGCGGGCCATCGCTATAAGCGGTCCGGCAGACAACACTTCCGCTCCTTTCGTAAAACGATTTTAATTTATTTTTTATTTTTTGAAGGATGATCCCGGTGACTCCTCCGAGCTGCTTTGCTTCTTCTCGTGTTTGGTTGCCGTTTTCCCTCTTCGGCGAGATGATCGTTCTGGCTGCGAGCTCCAAGTCGTAAAGGACTTTTTCTCAATGGATGGAATGATACGTTACCTATATATACCCGTCGTTGTTAATGAAATGCATTCTCTTATTCCGTTCCCAGGCTTGGAATTGATGTAGCTTATATGCCCGAGGGAGATTCTGGACGTGTGGCTTCCTTGCTGCCTTTTATTCCTCCCCCCCCTCCCAGCGATGTTCCACAATGTTCTCTAACGTAGCCCTACTCAAGCGACCCAGATAAAACCTTTGATCAACTCTTGCTGCATTGGTAGAAATGCCTAGTGATGGGAAAGCTTTGCTCGGCTGCATAAACAAACTAAGAAAAAGTGTAGAAACTTCAGGGGCAGAGATTGTATAAATAAATTGGCTTCTATTGACAGTATCCACATCCACAGGATCCAAATTGTGACAGAGAGTACGATTTGATTTGAAAAAGGTTATTTCTATTAATGAAAAGAGATCAGGCGAGCCTGGCTTTCCAATCAAATTGAGTTTGTTGCCAACATTTAATTAGGGTACTTGGAGAGTGTTTTGTCAATGACCATTCGCCGTTTATTATTGCCAAGAATGTTTTTTTTAAAACCGCTAATATATATATAAGCTTTCTTGCAATTTCCTGAAATGATGCCCAGATTTTGATATTTTTGCAGACATATCCGGGGTTGGGTGGCTGCTGCCGATTTAACATTTGCACTTAATAATGTAGACTAACAAGCGGGTAAACTTAAATCATGGAGGGAAAAAAGAAAACTGTTACTCTTGATGGAAAAAGAGCGATCACGTGGGAAATCTCTGATTCTGAAGATGACAGTGATGTTAAACCAGAATCCTCGACTGCTTTTGCGAATTATTCGGATGTTGGAGCTCGCGGTTGTTCAGACAAACAAAAATTAGAGCCGTGCATGGCTCTTCTTGAAGCAAAAGCAGTTCCTTTGCTTATACCATTGACACCAACCGTATCCTGTAATTCAAGGCCTGAGGAAAAAAAGAAAAAGCAGTCCCTGGAAAAAAGCAAGACGGCCCAGATAAAAACAGAAGGAGAAAAGAAGAGCATGCACAAAAAAGAAGAGAAAATGAAGATAAAGCAGCAGATTGCTGCTGACAAAGAGAGACGGAAAGAAGCTGCTGCTGCCTTGAAATTCCTTCGGCCTGATCAATGCATGAAGCAAATGATTGTCTGTGTGGATTCAGGTAGTAGGTTTACACTGCATGATGTATTATTCCTTTCCACTTTGGGTTTGGTGTTTTTGGTGCCTTTACACCAGTCCCAGCAGTTTTCTTAGAAAGATTTCAGAAAAAACACCAGCTCGTAAAGCAGGACTAGAATTTAAAAACAGTCTCGTTTCTAGCCTTTAACCACTATACCAAAATGGCACTTTTCTTGACAAGATTTTTGTGAACCATTGGCCATTGTCTTCTTCCTAGGGTGATGACAGTCACTGGGCCCAAGTCACTCCTCTGGCTTTGTGCCTGAGGTGGGACTAGAACTCAAGCCTTCCATCCTCTAGTGGCCTTACACACTATTCCAACCCATCTCTACATGCTGCATTCCCCTTTTACCAAGAGGGGATTAGAGAGAATGGGGTTTCGCATAGTACCACGCTGTAGAGTTGAGGTGCCATCCAATGATCAATTTGTTATGCTTTCTCTTCAGGTCTTCTAGAACACCCTGGCTCTGATATCTTGCTGGAAGTTTTGGATTCTTTGGACTGTGAATACCATATTGAGCATCAGATCATTTCACAGAGCATAACCTGGAAGAGAAAAGTCTTCAGCAGTATGTCTGGTTCAGTAAGTATCTCAATCAAAACTCCACTGATAGCCAAGGAAACAAGACTGTGTGTGTTTTTGTGTGTCTTACAAGCGCTTCCTTGCTCTCCTCATCTGCTTTTCATAGTCCTTGAAGGTTTGCATTCCTTTAGGGTTGCCTCTGCATCACATCGAAGAGAATTGGCCCAACTCTGATAAAACACATTATTGCTGAGGCTCTTGGAAAGGAAATTCAGCAACATATTTGGATTAGAATGGATTTCTCCATTGGAAGTTGAGGACAGCCATGTTTGTGAAGGGCTGCTCTGCTCCTATGATGTGGATTACTGCTGTTCCATTCATCTGTTTTGCCATAGCTGCTAAATTCCTGCTCAGAGAATAGAAGAAACAGATAAGGAAGATAATATAACAAGAGTCCCAGACTCAAATCTTTGTTGGGGTTGTCCCATTTACACCATTATTTGTTCCCTAATGGATGTGTGGCAACTATGAAATTCACTGATTTTAATAGTTCTGTGGCTGTTCAGCTAATAAATCAGTCTAACTTGCCAAACGTCCTAGTATTTAAAACCCATATATTTAAATCCTAGCATTACCTAGTAAAGGTTGATTTGAAAAGGCGAGGACAGTCAAACATTTCATCAGAACTGTTTTTTATAATTGTGTTTTCATTTTATAGCAACTGTTGCTATAAATGGACATCTTTAGGCTGTTGCACTTAAAAACCGAGTATGAGCTGGTCTGTGACTCTGAATTTTAAAACAATTTGAAATTCATGAGGACAAACAAGAGAATGCAAGCATGAGGTGGAAGGAAACTAAAACTAAGAGCACCTTAAGCTTCTGCAAACCACTGTTGGGAGATTTTCTTAGTTTGAGGTAGCAAAACTATTCTTTTTTCCCTTCTGGCAAAAGATTAACTTTATTTCTGCAGGACGGTTGTCAAGAAGAGATTGCAGTGGAAAGGGAGGTCCTGCTAGTGATGCAGCCTTCATACTTCCTCAGACAACTTTCGTCATCAATGCAGGTGCTGTATAGTACCTTAATATGTGAATACGAATATGAATGGCAAGGCTTTCCTTCCCAGTTGCTTAATTGTCCTCTTTTGCTCCATTTTTAACTGGCCCCCATTGCTGAGTTTGCCTTGATTCTCTGCTTGTTATGCCTTATATCATGGGGATGAGGAGAGGAGAAGATGGTTTGTTTCAGAGTTTTATCTCATTTCCAGACACCTAGGGAGATGAAGCTTAATAATTGAGAGGAAATGCAATAGAAAGCTAGATTGGCAGCAGGCAGAATCCAAGAGGACAGTACTGGAATCATTAAGCGAAAAAGGTGAGCAAGGGGGAAAAATATGAGCCAAGGTATATATGATGGGGAAAAAAGGATAGAATAGATTTTTATTTCTTACATTACAAAAATCCTACACTGTAGAGACTCAGCCAGGAGAGTAAAAGGGTTCCCGTGCTCTGCATCAGTTTATTGTTCAAATTTGTAAGTGACATGTAATAGGTACTGGCATACTATAGTTGCAATTTTAAGTGGCCACTCATGTATATATATATTAAAATCTAGTTTGATTTTAATTCAGGAAAGATTAGAACCCTGGGAATTGTTTTAAAAGTAAGAACATTCAAAATCTGGCATCTGGAAATAGGACACAAATATACTCAAGTGAGGAAAGAAAGATCGCCAAGCAGTGGGTATTAATATAAAAGAAAAAGGTTCAAATAACAACTATGACAGTATTTATGCTAAGAATCCATCACAAGAACCCAACCTCAAAAAGCACATTAGGGAAGGTTCATTCTATTGATAACCATTGGTAAAATGACTCTAGTGCAGTTACCTGGGAGTTTAATATTGTATTTTTCATTTGTGTTAAAAAAAAAAAACTAAACACATTTGAGGTTGGAGTTCCTTCACCAGTGGAATCCAAAATAGTTTTTAAAATTCATATGTAAAAGTGGTAAATGAATTTTTGATTCTAAAATCTTGTTCTAATTCTAGAATGCAAGTCCTGATGGCCAGCAGGGTGTACCAGATCTTATTCATCTGTGTCCCTTTCAAAATTTGAAGGACCCTTCTATAATACCTTACAGCGTGGTTGTCATTGGACTAAACACCTACCAATGGTACATGGGATTGGAAGGGCTATGTGAGTTGTGGGTCCCAAAAGGGTTGTGCAAGATGTGTGTGTGAGCTGTAGATCCTAAGAAGCTAAAGGTCTCAGTGTCCTTGACATACAGAATTGTAGGTCTTCATCTCTGAACCTCAGTTTGTTTTATGACAATCTTGAATTGATTTTTTTTATGATAGTGCAGATTACCAATAAAGATTGGAAATGGATAGTATAACATGCTATTTCCCACTTGACTAGGGAAAATTGGTTCAAAAGGTATTAATGTGGAAAGAGTCTTGCTTGTGCTTGTTCACTTGAAGTTGTTTGAGGCAGGAATGTAGTAAGTCTAACTGGGCTTAGGATTCTGGGATTTCATCCATATAGCCGGCTTTCTGGTCAAAGGGTAAGCTGGTACTAAATACAGAACAAATTCAAATGCTGACCAGGAAGATTCAAGTGCTGGCTAAGACAGAAGAACTAGTCTCCTGGGTTGTAACCTGGTACTTTTAACCATTATACCAAAATATTAATTCCCTAATTGTGCTTCTTCTCTGAATTGCCTAGGTATCATCAGCTTCTGCAAGAAGAACCAATCACTGGACTGGAGAATGAAACATTACAGCTTGGTCCAGAACAATCTATGACACGGCATCAAATTGAAGAGGTAAACAGAGCAATGAGTTTATCAACCACAACAAAGGGCTCCAAACTCTTTGAGGCATCCGCCTTATCCTTCAGATCCCTTGCCTGATTTAATGTACACCCTTACATCACATCAAAGATGATATAGTAAACAGGAATTACCAGTTTGTCTTCGCCTGAACATTAGCCGAGAAGGGTGTTGAACGCTGGAACCTCACCAGATATGCAGAAAAGCCAAATGTGTTTTTTTTCTTGTTTCTCTCCAACTTTCTCCTTTTGCAGGCTCTCATGGTGTTGCAACTCCAGGGTAACATAAATGTCCTGTTCCTGGAAACGTGGCAGGAATTGGCCCAGCATGTTTCTGGAGTGACCAGAGCTGTAGCTCAGCGTCCTTATAAGTGAGTGTCAGTTGTCATGTTGCCTTGGCAATGCTTTGGAGCTGTGAAGTAAGAACCAAAGACCAATCCTTTCATGAAGAAATCTAACCTGCAAATGAGATTTTTGTGTGACTTTATCTTTGCAGGACCAATAAGATTTGTTTGTTTAAAAAAATATTCAGTGTTTCGTGTTATACTGATACAGCTAGATTTACGCTGCACTGTATTTAGAACAAGTCACAAAATATGCTTTTGCTTGTTTGATTCTGCCTTGCAGTGGTTGGGGTTACATAGTCCATTGATAATACCTACGTGGTGTTAAATAATGTTTTAGCAGGGAACATTCTGAGCCCCAAATGGTCCCAGCTCAATTTTAGGAGTGGGACGTTTTGACCAGCATGGAAACTGACTCAAGACCACCTTTGGAACAGGTTGTTGTGAGGTCAGTTCCGACAGGTTAAGCCAAAACAGCAGCCTATATATAATTGGTACATAATGGCTTCTTCGACAGGAAACATCAGGAAAAGCAGCCTTTCTCCTTCTGCGCCAAAGGCAAGTGGGCTAGTGGTGTGCATATTGGCAAAGACGGGAAAGGGCTCCAAGAGACCTGGCTGAAACAGATCCAGCAGTTCAACCGAGTCAGTCCAGCCATGGCAACCGCTATTGCCCAAGCCTACCCTTCGCCAAGTCTGCTGCTGCAGGTCAGTTCGTTCCACCAGTTGCTTTTGTCTTGGCGGTAGAGAAGGGAAGAGAAATCAAGGGAGGTAATTCTCAAGAATAGGGGCTAAATGAGTCATCAGATCTCTGTTGTCTCAGAGTAGGATGATGTAGGCCGCAAGTAAAAGGCAGAAATTTCAGCAAGGGGGAGGGGGAGAAATACTAGTGGGATATTTAGATGTTGCACTGTTGACGATTACTATGAAGGCTGGATAAGCCACTACTAGTAAACTTCATTTTATTCTCTTCGATGGCCAGTTTCTTATTATTCCAAGCCTATTGAGTTCTCCTGGGTGAGGAAGCATTTCTGGGCTAGGGGTTTTTTTTCCTCCTCAAAATAACTTTTGTTTCCATGCAATGCAGCCAGTTTCTTTTGCTTCTTGTTAGTCACAGGGCTTCTGTTTTGTTTACATAAGGATCCTCCTTAAGAAAACAAATTGTAGATCAGATCTTTAATGATAAAAGCCATAAACAAACTCATAAATTCCACCCGACTTAGACCTAATGCTGAGTTTTTCTTAACCAAAGCCTTGTTAGTGTTGCTCCAGACCTGTTTTCCTCGTAGCAAACCAGTCATGCTTACTTCATCCCTTTTGCTACCAAGAGCTCTTTTCTAGACAATTAAGTTTTAAAAGGGAGAAAGGGGGTTAGCACTAACATCACATAGGCACTTTCTTTCAGGCCTACCAAGAATGCAATACAGAGGCAGAAAGACGACTTCTCCTAAGCAACCTCCAGGTCACAACTGAGGACAATAAAACGGAGAGACGGATCGGCCCAGACCTGTCTCGCCGGGTCTACCTGTTCATGGTATCTACAAATCCAGAGCTTGTCCTAGATTTAAGTTGTTGAAGCACCTTGCTGTGCTGTTCTGACCACTGGGTCATAGCTCCTTTGCCTTATAACTTACTGCCGAAGCTATAGGATTTATTGCAGATATAAATAAATGTCTTCGTGCGCAAATGCTATCAATGAGCCACTCTTGATGGTGTATTTTTTAAAAATTTCCATTCTTCTGCTAAATAATTTATTTTACGCTATTATATATCATTATGCTGCTTGTTTGAATTGGGTACATTTTGGGGGGGTTCATGCATTAAACCATAATGTGGCTTGGTGGCAATATGTTAGAGAGAACCTCGCTTGTGTATAAAAGTGTGAATGGGTATTTTAACTATAGAAAACTTTTTTTAAAAAAGGAACACCAATCCCTTATTTTAGTGCAATCTTAATCCCAGTTAAGTAATCAATTCCGTGAAACGAAAGCCCGGCGTTCGCTTTCATTTAATCAGATGATACAAGAGAGTTGAAAGGGAATCTATTATACTGCCAAATCACACAGTGGTTAAATTCAGAAATTAATACTAATCCATGATTTATTACAAAACAATGCAGCTTTGTTCCCTTCATACACCTCCTTTCACAATGAACCATACTTTGTCATTTGCATTAAGTGTAGGAGAAACCAAAGGGAATGTAATTGCCCTTGTGCTTATCCATACATGAAACAAATCAAGAGAGCCTTTTCTGGCTTACCCACATAACCATAAGTCAAGTCATCGTTAGGGAAAGATCATACCAATACTGGCTTTTAAACTGCAAAATGCCCTGCCAGTATGTATCCTTGCAGTTAAGTTTTTAATGACACAAATCAAAGGAAGAATTGGAATATTTAAACTTACCTCCCCAGAAAATATACATGGGATGTGAATACCTCTAAATAAGTAAATTACAGTTGGCTGTGAAAGAGGAAATGCAGGACTCAAGATCCAGAAGAAAACAGGGGCATCCAGAGGTGAAGTTCATTCACATAATTCCAACTGTTAGCCTGATGTACGTTTTGGATCAGATAATTAAGAATTAGGGACCCTGATTACAATTCTCTTGAGATGAGAGGACAGTAAGGTGGATGCACTAGCCTATCATCACTGATCAAAGTCTGCATATATTTTAATTCATTTGGGTATAGTTCAATACAGGAGAAGTAATAGACATGCAAAGAAGGTTGAAGAGTTGCAGGGCTCACATGATACCACTTATGCTGTCAAAGGTTAACGTTCTCTTCTGAATACCAAAGCAATGAAAATCGAGGCGAGCCTGCTTGCTCCTCGGCTCCAAAACACTGGAGCCATTTACTGCAATTCACATAGCACGTTGTGGTAGCTTTTGAGGTTTCTCTAAGCATTCCTTTGGCTGCAGGAAGGATTACTTATTGATACACTGGGCTGCCGAAAGCCTGACATTCGAACAACCTGTTCCAGGAAACGTGGCAAACCAGAGTTGATGACCTGCTGGCCACGTGGTACAATGAAGCTGTGGAAACTGCTTTGTCTCTTTAATGGTAGATTGAAATGGGCTTTAGTGTTCAAATAGGATACAATCAGGAAGGTAAGATGTCACTTGGTAACACTGAGGGAACAGCCTATCCTTCATGACAACACTGTCTGTCCAAGGGGGGAAATGAATTATGTCCTCCACCTGCATCTCTTCCGATGGCGTGCCTCAGCATCTGAGCCGCAAGAGTTGTCTGAATCGCTTCCTGAGGAGGTAGAAGAGGAGGAGGAGGAAGAGGAGGAGGAGGAGGAAGAGGACTGGAGCGAGCCACAGTTCATGCTCAACACCCAGCCCAATCTGTTGTGCAAAATCTGCTTGAGTCCTGGAGGGAGGGGAAGCACCTCTAGCGTGTCCACATAGTCAGGGAGCAGCTGGCGGAGACGGTAGCAGCAGAGGTATTGCAGAGAGGTGGGGGTAGCACAGGAGCGGATGATTTTCATGCTACTTTTGGCTGCAGTCGAACACACCATCGGGTACACCCTCTTGTTCTGGAGCTTGGTGGCAGCCACACCTGAGTCACAAAGTCAGCAAAGAAGTCCAAGGTTAACAGGCAGGCATGGAATGGGGCGTGTGGAGAGACTGTCTGGGGGTACAGTTGCACTTCCTTTATTCCATTAGCATTTCTACAATGAGATCTTCCACTTTAGGCCACAAATACTCTACAGCTGCATGGTTCGGTTGTCCTTTTCTATGGACCCAATTGTGAACATCAACAAATCCAATAACCGAGCAGCTGACTTATAGTCATTTTACACATATCTTATTTGCTATACACTTTCCCCCAAACAATCAGCTAGCAATCATTTAAATAGATTAATATAATTATTCCCTTCTAGTGTATATTATGCTATGCAGGTTAGTTTTCATCAGGTAAATACTTAAGTGGTCCTTTCAAGGAGGCTGTACCTCAAGATATCGTCTCTCCCCTATTAAAATAAACAGTCTGATTTTGGAATGGAAAATAATCTGTTGCCTTTTAGAGATCCTCCCATAACTTTTATCCACATATTTCCCATATTTCATTAGTTTAAAAGTATATATGGCCTCTTCCACCTTACCTATACACTTCCTGTTTTTGAAAAAGGTTAAAGTTCCATGCCATGTGTCCAGATGCACCCCAATAATGGAGCCCTGCCCAAACCTTGTTGAAAAATTGCTCCGTTCCCCCTTGTGCTGGAGGAGTCCTACGGAGAAAGGGACATTTGCAATTATAACATTGTAGGTTTCTAATTTCTGCAAAGGTAAAAAGGACCCTATATACAGTTCATCTAGCTCTGTTTAAGATAGTTCGTAAGTCAAGAGGCAAAACAAGATTCTCATCAGATAGTTATCTGCTTACCTAAACCCCTCTAGCAAAGTACACGCTCTTCTAAAACAATTCATTTCCTTTCAACAGTTTTTATTAGTTTCACAAAAAAAAAAACCCGTTTAGCCATTGATCCATTTCCTAGACCTACAAAGAACAAGCCTGGCATTTTAGATATTTAAAAACACATTTCCTAAAATAACATTTAATAAAGTGAACATTTAATAAAGTGTCCAAATAATTTGGATTTTTTATGATGTTCTAGTCCCAAGGTCTAGAATGCCTGAGATGTGTTTTGCCAGCAATTTTTAGAAATCAGTCTCTAAGAGGAACAAACTTTCTCTGTGGATGCCAGAAAATGCTTTCTTAACATTAACTGAACAATATTTGCAAATCAACTATTACAAAGGAACAGTTACATCCACACAAAACTTCAGGGAAAACAGTTCAGGCGTAAGCTGCAAAAATTCACCTGTAAATTAAAAATCTAGATATAAATAAACGAAACCTTTGCTGTTATTACCTGTGTAGGAAAGACCCCAGCTGTCTTCATCTTTTCCCAACAGGCTACAGAATGTGTGACGGAATTTATCCAGGTTCACATCTGATGTTCCAATTCCCACCATCTAGAGGGGAAGAAAAATGAAAGTGATCAAATGCTAGTCTATACGTAACTACTCATTTAGTGACTGCTCAAAGTAAAGACAGCACTGAATGTTGTGTGAACTTTTAAAGTCTGTTATTATTATAATTACAGCCCTGAATACAGAAGAACCTCTGGTCACGACCATAATTCGTTCCATAACTTTGGCGATTTCTTCATCTTCTGTTTTGTCTTCAGAAATTTCTGAGTCGGGGGTCGTGTTTGATCGCCACCCCAGTATGTGTTTGTGACCAGATTCAAAAAAAATGTGATTTTTTTTGGTCAGAACCCGATTTGGTTGTGGCCAGAGTACATGGTAGAACCCTGGCATATCCTTATGGTCACATGATTGTAATTTGGGTGTCTGGCACTTGGCACACATTTACAACTGTCACAGGAGCCCAAGGTCCTGTGATCTCTATTCGTATCTTTTCACAGCTGATTTCCAAGCAGCAGTGTCAATGGGAAAGCCAGCAGGAAGTCACAAGCCAAGGTCGTGTGACATAATTAATAACCCATGGTGATTCACCCAATTACTGCAACTGGAACTGACAAACTGTCATTGTAAGTTGGGCATGGTCATGTATTCTTTCTGACTTTTAGCATACCATGCTACACGAGCCCAATCTCTGGAGGTTTAAAAATCACGAGTATGGGTTAGTACTCTGTACAAACAAAGCAGATTTATTTAGCCATTTAATCCAGTACTATTCTGTTCTAAGATTTATTTATCACCTGACAGTTTCTTCAGCTAGAAATACCAGAGTTTGAACTTCAAAATCTTCCATATACAGAAAAGGCTCCATGGACTATTCAGTCTCCTCCCACAACACTGCCACATCCAGACAGCAAAGACACGATATGGAAAAATTGTGATGACTCTAGGTGGGATTGTACACAAGGACAACAACCTGTATACTGTGTACTCAGCCCATGTGCATATAAGTGGTTTCCTCACAAAAAGATCCAGTTTTCACAAATGCAGCGCGATTACTTTGCAACACTAAAATCCAGTCCCTGTCCTTCTCCTATACTGGCAGCAATTCAATGCCATCTGGCGCTTATGCCAGCAAGATAGTGGCTTTGTTGATACTTGATCATTTTTTTAAAGAAAAAAGAAAAATTGGATACAAATTGTTTGGAGCTGGTGGAGCAAAATAGGTCTTAAAAAACAAAAATTAAAGACAATAAACAGTGCTACTGTAACTATTCATAATGTATTCAATGTAAATGCTGCCCCTCTTCCAGTGACAGAAACCATTGAAATGTAATTATTGATGAATCTTATTGCATTTTTTAAAAAACTGGTTACAGTACCTATTGTCAGGTTTTATCCAACATACCATGTCAGTGCCATAGACGGGTGAGGTCATCTTGATTTCCCAGAAGTGCTGACCCTCTGCTAGTTCCTTGTTCCCCCGGATGGCAGCAGTACCACAACTGTAATCCATGTGGAAATTTACCTTACGATTGTCACAAGTCAAAAGTGTATTCGCCGATTTGTTCAATTCATCCCATACCCAGTCAAAATCTTTGGAGAGAAAGACATGGAGAGAAAAGTGGTGTGAACGGGAAACATCTCCAACCATTTCACCTCAAATTATTACCTGTCAATTTGATCCTAGTTGAAGAATTTGAAAAAAAAAAACCAGTGTAGTTCTGTGATTTTCAAATGTAGTGTCAAGACCACTTTAAAGATGTGTGGACTTCAACCTCCAGAATTCTACCATATGTTTAAAAGTGGCCAAGTTTGAAAAGCACTGGTTTAATTGCTAAAATTATAACTACATCCCTGGATATATTGCAGCACATATTATAGCAAAAACTGGACAAGATTTCTATTTCCCCCAAAATGTTCCCCTGTGCATTTGCGTCACTTTCCAAATATATACTTGTACACCTATAGCTCAGAGGAGTCTGAAAGGATCAACGAGCAACCCAAGAAAGAATACAGAAGCTTCCTCACAATCGTCTTCCTCTCCACACTGGCAATCTTTCATCCGATGAGCCATGTGGAAGTTAGAGCAATATGGAGTTTCGTTCTGGTTCTCACAGTTGCAGTAAGACTCTCCTGTCACAGGTATAGCTGTGGGGATGGAAGGCAACTGAGACGGAAATTCTGATTCTGAATCAGAGTCGCTGTGCTGCTGGAGAAAGAAAAAAGAATTGTTACCTTTTCCTCTTATTCTAAGAAAACATTTAGCAACAACAGGGATCCCTGGGGAAAATGTAAGGTTCACATGCTCTGGGTGTCACACAGTGATGGGATTCAAAAAATTTTTTACTACCAGTTCTATGGGCGTGGCTTGCTTGGTCATGTAACTGTGGGTGTGACTTGGTTGTCATGTGATTTAAAACATGCTTAAAGAAATTGCATTTTTTTCCTGGGCTCACACAGTTGAATCCAAAAAACAGTGTGTTGAAGTTAATGTATTCCTGGCAAACACTACATGTGCACTGACATGCATTCTGAGCACTGCACATGGTCTCCGAATTCAGTTCATTGTATGAATGTACAATTCATCAGAATTTCCAACAAGAATCTGATGAAAGTGTAGAGTGTCCCAGTGGAATTGTATCTTACAGACAGTCTTGCAGAAAACAAAGCATACTTCACCTGTCCATCAGTGTCAGATGACCAGCCATGGGTTCCAGAAGCCGTTGTAAAAGTCCGTGAATCTGATTCTCGGCGCACTCCACTCAGAACATAGCGCCAAGCTCTACTATTGCGCATACGTCGCGCCATGGCCTCTTTGGAGAGGTAATCTGGAAGGCAAAGCAAGACCTTACTCACAATGCCCTCTTCAAATGAATTGTCTCAATGTGCAATATTTTTTTCCTTCAGATAAACATTACATATTAAGGTATATTCTGTGCAGAGAGAGAGAAGACATTCGTAGGAAAAAACAACTGAATCTCCACTTATCAGCTAGTGCCAATTTTATCGCCCTAGACTTTGGGAACATGCACTCCCCCACAAAAAAGCATAGGAAATATGATAGTAAATAACCTTTGGCCAAGATGAATGAGATCAAAACCAACAGGAACAGAAAAAATAGAGTCTAGAATACCGTTTCTAAACTGGCTTGACATAACCCACAATGTTTTAAGCCAATTCTCAGGGGGGGGAGGGGGTTCCTTCCATCAAAATTATTCTTCAGTAGAAGAGAAGCCATCAAATACACAGACGAAGGCAGGAAATAAGACAGCTGTTCTTAAATAAGTTGGACTGAAGTAGTTTGTTAAGGACATTGGATCAATTACTGACTTCAGTAAGCAGGGAAATGACCATATGTATTAATGTCCAGCTTATTACAATACCCCATCTATTTCAGAGCTCAATCAATCCAACTCGAAAATTTCAAAGCATATTTTTTCTATTCTCAGTCCATAGTAGCAGTGATATGGCTCAGCAAGTAACTACTACCCTAACCATTCCTGGATGTGTAAAAACACCCCCATACTTACTAATGTTTACATTTTCTAGGACTCCTCACTTCCAGTCAATTCACAATGATAGCAGAGAGAGACCTAAATGTTACTTGAGCTAATGAGTACTCAATATTTAATGTTCCTAGATCTGCCTAACACAAGCATCATATAACTAACAGCAAACCTTATGATTAAAGTAACTCAAATGAGTGATCCAATACATTCTGCTAGACAGCTCAACAGAGCTTGCCTCAGGAGAAGATTACTGCAAACATTCCAGTGTATGTGATATTAATCATGGGGTTGCCTTTGAGGTGCATCCGGAGGCTGCAGTTAGTTCAGAACGCGGCCGCGCGGGGGATATTTGGAGTAT
>JANHFN010007796.1:181708-192968 GCA_032468175.1 Toxicocalamus goodenoughensis | reverse complement strand
AAAGAAAGGAAGGAAGGGAGAGAGAAAGAAAGAAGGAAAGAAATGAGGAAGAGAAAGAAATAAAGAAAGGAAGGGAGAGAGAAAGAAAGAAAGAAAGAAGGAAAGAAATGAGGAAGAGAAAGAAATAAAGGAAGGAAGGGAGAGAGAAAGAAAGAAAGAAAGAAGGAAAGAAATGAAGAGAAAGAAATAAAGGAAGGAAGGGAGAGAGAAAGAAAGAAGGAAAGAAATGAGGAAGAGAAAGAAATAAAGAAATAAAGAAAGGAAGGGAGAAAGAAAGAAAGGCCAATTCAGGTCACCAAGGATTAGGCGGGTTCAGGAAGGACGTCCGCTCGCCCGTCCGCCCGCCGGAACTGGGTTTAAATTATGGGCAGAGCCGAGGGCCCTCAGGAGGCGAGAAGGACGCCCTTCCTTCCCTCCTTACGGGGCTCCGAGGATCCCCCCCTTCCCCCAATCAGAGGGGGAAGCCTGGACTCGAGGAGCATCCTTTACCCAACATCCCGCGCGAAATTTCCCAGCAAGCTTAGCGAAAGGCGCTTTAAAAAAAAAAGAAAAGAAAGAAAAAGCTTTTGCTGTGAACCGCCCGCGGTCGCAATATTCGCGTAGGCCGCAGGCTCCGATTTACCTCACCGGCGCGCGCGCGCGCCCCCGTCGGCTGCCCTCCCCTCCCCGGTCTCCGAGGACACCGCTTCCCGCCGGCGTTCCCAATCCGATTTCCCCCGGGTGGGACCTCCGTCCGGGCTCCCGCCTTTCCTTTCACCGCCCCACAAATTCGCGCTACGCGACCTTCTCCCCTCCCTCGGCCTCCGCCTCCTACCTGCGTCATCGCGCAGCATCCGCCCCTCCCCTTCTCGCGCGGGGAAGGGGCGGAGCCGCCCTCTCGCTCTCCTCCCATTGGGTACGTCACTCGCGAGAGGCTTCCACGTCCCGCTTCCTTAGATGGGTGGGTGGGGAGGCGTTCGTTGCTTCAGTGTCGCTCCTCCTCTCCCCCCCCCCCCCGGCCGCGACAGGAAGGCGTGCGAGAGACGCTCGCAGCTCGGGCTCTCATTGGCTTTCCCAGCGGCGCGTGGGCGGTAGCTTTAGTGACGTCACAACCCTTTTTTCTCTCTCTCTCTCTCTCTCTCGGCTGCTAGAGTTGCCTCGCAAAAAGAAGAGGTGGAAAGCGGGCTTCTTCGGGGGAATTTAATAAAAGCTGACTGGCTGAGAAATGGGGACTCGGTCCCGCCCCTAGCGCCTCCTTTCCTCCAATCGCCTTTTGAGGCAGGCACTCATCCGCGAATGGAAATAGAAGGCGGGTGAAGCCGTCCGCGCTTGCCTTCCTATTAGTGCAAAAAAAAGGGGGCGGTCATTCAGGAGAGAGGCCTGATTAGACCACCGTGGTGTCACTCCAACCCCGAGGGCAGCATAAGGAAAGGCGAAGGAAAGCAACATGGAGAAGGGGGAGGAGGGTGAGTGCGTGAGGGAAGGCGGCAAGTTGGGTTGGGTGGGGGGGGTTGTTCAATGAGAGAACTTCAACAGGTGAAGTTCTGCCTCATCGGAGGGGCTAGGCCCGGCCCCACGGAACCGGGCGGTGAGTGGAACGGGGGTCGTCGCCCCTCAGTCGGGAAGGGTGGTTTCCCGTTTCACACGACAAGCTGTGTGACTCGTCCTCACGTGAAGGCAAACATGCGAGTCAGGCCTCAATTGGGGCCGGTCGGGTTCGAACCCGGACTGTGGTCGCCAGGGGTTGGGATAAAGATATTGCCTTCTGCTTTTGACGTATACATATTGATAATTATATAACATATATAATATAATTGATAATTATATATATACATATTGATAGTTATATATATAATATATATAATATAATTGATAATTATATATATACACATTGATAGTTATATATATATATAGTATAATAATTGATAATTATATATATACATATTGATAATTATATACACACACACACCCACACACACATATTTATATGTGTGTCATCTTTGCTTTTTTCTCCTGATGGTCATATATGTGGGTATATACCTAATTTTGTATTTATTTAGTTTGTCATGTTTCTGTATATTAGAGGGAGAAACCCTTTGAGGGCTATAGGCAATGAAATTTCATTTTAATGTAGGCCAATCAAAGTGACAATAAGGTTATTTTAAGTCCAGGCTAAACTCTTAAGGGGTTTAATGTGGTTGTGATTATTTGGAGTTTAATGCTTTTATTTATGTTGGCCACTTAAAGGCTTTAGAGGAGAGATTACAAGAGAATAAGTAAGTACAGGCAGTCCTCGGCCTACCACAACAATTGAGCCCAATATTTTTTTTATCTTGCTTAAGTAAAACATTTGTTAAGTGAGTTTTGCCCCGTTTTACGACTTTTCCTGCCACAGTTGTTGAGTGGATCACTGAAGCTGTTAAGTTAGTAAGACGGTTGTTAAGTGAATCTGGCTTCCAATCCATGGACTTCGCTTGTCAGAAGGTCGCAAAAGGGGATTGTATGACCCCGGGACACTGCAACTGTCATAAATATGAACCAGTTGCCAAGCATCTGAATTTTGATCACGTGACCATGGGGATGCTGCAATTGGTCATAAGTGTGAAAAACGGTCATAAGTCACTTCAGTGCTGCTATAACTTTGAAAGGTCGCTAAACGAACTGCTGTAAGTCGAGGACTAACTATTGCATAGGGCTATGTTTTCCAATTTTGGCAATTTTTAAGATGTGAAGGTGTTGAAGCCCATACATTTTCAAGTTGCCAAAGTTAAAAACATTTAAAGCAATGATATTTAAAAACTTGAAAGTTTAAAAACAAAGTTGCCAAGCTTAAAAATATTAGTACATTAAAAATATTGGCACATTAAAAACATCTATAGTAAAAAAAATTGGATATAGCACATTACACAGCCCTTGTTTTTCGTTGAGTGGAGATTACATGTTACATACATGAATTTAGTTCAGCCCTTTTGCCTTTGTTCCAGATTTAGACCTTTTTCTTTCTTTTTTGGGTTGTTGAGCTATACTTACACAAGTCACTGTAATCCACCTGTTTGCCTTTCCTTCCCATTAGTATTGTGCTCTTATCACAGTATCAAATTTGTGTGAGTCTCAGTGTGAAATTACAACCAACCACATGACAATCCAGTTGCACAGAGATGACTGGGAGAAAATGAAATGGAAGTGGGAAGCTCAATTATATTTTTTAAATGGCTGGAACCTGTTCTGAACTCATTTGTAATACCCATGGCACCTGCTTAAACAAACATGAGATTCCTGGGATATAAGGAGGCAAACCCCTACCATTTTTACTGTGAAACAAAAAAAAATATCATTTTTTAGCAGTTATTTTGAATAGATAGGTTTTTCTGATCAGGTAACTGATGTATTAGAACTGCTGGGCATTGTAAGTCTAATGGCCAACTGAGAAATTAAATCTGGTCTCACCGAATTCCAGAACTGTCATTGCTTAAATCCATTATGCCAACAGTGACATAGCAAATGTAGTATATTTAATTAAATTGAAACCCATGTGATTAATTGGAGTGGAAGCAAGGGAGAATCAGGAGAGAGACCAGATGGCATAAGCATTTAAAGCACAGATGTCATGCATTTATTTCTCAATTTCAGTTATAGCCTTAAGCTAGTCAGCTGTTCCTGCAATAATTCCTTATCTGAGATATTCAGTATAGAATTACATGAGAAATAGAATTCATTAAAGGCATAATGTAAATGGAATTAAAATGCATGTTTTTATTTTAATTATTCATTAGACTCCACAGTTCAACCCCAAGTTACAAATATTCTCTATTAGTATTCATTATAACATTTCATGCCTAATATTTTGCTTAAATATATACATCGTTTACATTGTTTATTTACCCATCAGTCTGGATCCATCTGGATTTCCAGATTGTGCTAGTGGCATTTGGCAACAATTTCAGCAATGGGATAATGGAGAATTTTTCTAGCTGGTGATGTTGAGTTATGGTGCTGATGGGTCCCAAACTCTTAATACCACCAAGAAATATATAATTTTAAAAGTCTGAAAAAAATTATCCACTTCCCTTTGGCAATTCTACCACCCCACTCCAACAGAATTGCCCAGTCTCTGAATAGTGTATAAATTGACTAAGTCTTTGAATGAACACTGGGATCAAAATATGATAAGTCAATGTGCTGTTCATATCATATTAATACAGTAGTCCTTGACTTATGAGCACAATAGGGACTGAAAAATTTATGGTCATTAAGTGAGGCATCATGTGATTGCATTGATTTTTATCCTTTTGCCATGGTTATTACCTCCTGTCACCTTCCCCATTAATTTGCTTATCAAAAGTCAGTTGGGAAGGTCATAATGAGAATGGTTGTAAAACCAGGAATCTGTCATAAGTTACTTTTTTCAGCCCTGTTGTAACTTCACTAAAACAATGGTCATAAGTCAGGGATGTCTTGTACTGTCAAAGATATCCTAGCTAACCTTTGCTGTTGAACATTGTTTTTTCTGTTCCCACTTCTTGTTTCCCTATTGACAACCAAGTCTTAATCAGGGCATTCTCTTTGGATGACAGTGCATCCATTTTAAAAGAAAATGACAGAATGGGAAAGCTGAACTTTTGTCCCAATGAATTTAGTAGTAGAAAAAGAGAGGTAAATTATCGCAACATTACTTACCTTCTGTGGCTTTTCTGATGAGTTCCGCCAATGTCATGGAAGGTTCCATTTCCAGGCAAATGTCCTGCTGTCCCACTCAGTATTTTTGTCCCCCACCAGGGTTTCAGGAGTCTTGTTTGCTAGGTTTCATTTTCTTAATACATTTTTGGGGTGTTCTAAATTCTTTGTCCAGGAGACAGTTTCTTCCTCTTATAATGCCGCTGAGTAACTTACTATGATGTTCTTCAGCCTAGCTGTGTTAAATGGCAGGAAATTCCTGGGTGACTCAACATCTACATACTTATTTACCTTTTCCTTCTCTCTGATCACACACTAGAGATGTTTACATTTTGGGACAGCCTTTATTATAAGGCCCAATGACTGAGAAGCCATGGAATTCTAATCAACATGTTGTCATGGATCTTAGCTTCCCCTAGATACAGGAAGTGTTGCAAATATTACCACCGGTTATGAAACTTGATTTTAAACATGCCAGTGAAGGCAGACATCATTAAGTTACTTTCATTCTTCCAATATGGGATGACTTTTCCTCTGAAATGTTATTCAGAAATGCATTCCAGTACAATCAGTAATACAGGTAGTCCTTGACTTGCAGCAGTTCATTTTTTGACGATTTGAAATTACGCTGGCACTGGAAAAAGTGACTTACGACCATTTTTCACTGCAGCCTCCCCATGGTCACATGATCAAAACCCATATGCTTGGCAACTGTCATATTTATGATGGTTGCAGTGTCTTGAGGTCATGGGATCCCCTTTTGCAACCTTCTGACAAGCAAAGTCAAAGAGGAAGCCAGATTTACTTAACTGCAGTGATTGACTTAATTATGGCAAGAAAGGTCATAAAATGGGGCAAATTCAATTAACACCTGTCTTGCTTAGCAACAGAAATTGTAGTCATAATCGAGGACTACCTGTGCATATTTCAAATCAATAATGGTGGCCTGAATCAAAATCAAACTATCTGAATTTTGTTCCTACTGAAATCAGTGAAGTACCGTAAGTTGCTTGTGACTTCATGGCCACCGATTTCGGTGTGTGAACAAAATCTAAATACTTGAATTTGGATCCAAACAATCAGCTGGGTTTATTCTTGCTGTACCAGGTCAGGCCCTGAGGCAGCATTCAACAGCTTTGTAAACATGGTTTCAGCTTCGATTACATTCTGCAAACCTAATTTTTCTGCTGAGTTTATGATCCAGTCGATTATACAGACTCTGAAAATGGGTTAATGCAGTATCCCGTTAAGCTTGTTGGCTCGCTACTTGTGCTTAGAATTGTGAGGTTTATCTTTTTGCTTTTTTCCTAGCTAATCTGTTTGTTATTATTTTTCTAATCTTGCTTATAACACTTTGAATACGTAGAAGCAGGAAATACAGAGCGGGCATAATTTTAAGAGAACAGTTGCTCTGTTCTCTGATCTTATTCCAAGGAATTGACTTCATTTCATTTGACCTTGGGTGATACAGTCAAAACATACAAGCTTTGATGAAAATGCAGCCCATACAGAGTGTGTCTGGCTGATAAATCAGAGAATTAAATGTTTTGGTTAGTTATACAGTCTCTCTAATCTAAAAATTTACATTCTTTGATTGTTTTCCCAGTTTGATACAATCCAGATGTGTACTTCTCAGAATTTCCTAGCCAGCAAAGTCATGTGGATGGGAAATTCTGGGAATTGCACAGCCAAACCTGGAGGTTGCCATGTAGGGTAAGGTTGTACATCAACCTAATTTCTGGCTGACCTTTCCATTGTTGGCCAACAATAAGGCTTGTGAGTTTACAGTCAGAACTATTCATTAGGGTATGCAGGAAAAGGTGATTCAGAGCATATGCATACGCTTACATCACACCAATAGGTATCTCCTTAGAGTCATTGCATCTTTTCTTAAACTTAGAGAAAGTCAGAAAAAAGGTGTATTTGGTTGCTTGCAGCATGCCCTCACATATTAGATCGCCTTTCCAGTTTGGTGGCCCACAGATGTATGACAACTTCTACCGTATTTTTCATGCAGGAATGATGGGGATTGTAGTCCACAGTGCAAGTTTTGATTTGTTTGAGGAAGGTGGTTGTATAGTTATATTCGTTCAGATTAAACTGTAACTTTTCTTTGACTTTGACTTAGTGCAGTTACTGATCCAGCCAGTTGTAGCTTAGTCAAACCACAATTAACCCTGTAGGTTAGTGTGGGATGTGATTCCATTCTTGACTTCCTGTCTCTTCTACAACCACCTCTTTACAAAAGAGGTTTGTTAGTTTTGTGGCAATTAAATAAAAAAAAGTTCCTGGCTTCTTTGGGAAATATAAAAGCAACCATATCTACTGTATGGCTTGTAAATATTTCCCTGCTGGATGTTTGGGAGGGAAAAAAAGTTGCTTCCTGAATTATGGAAGTTTGTGTTTTATGCCTCATGAGTCTGCAGCATGGCTCTTAGGCTTCGTCCCTTTTGAAATATCCTAGGGACCCAAACGCTGCCGTTACAAAGAGCATTTGATAGCCCTTTCCACAGTGGAAATTATTAGCTTTTAGTGGCTAAAGCAGCCAAGAGTTTTGTGCCCTTGTAATGATAAGTACATTTGCTTTTGGAAGTTCTTCTGGGTACACTAGACCCTTGGTTGATTCTGCATAAGCACAATCCTCCTGCTTCTTTTCCTTTTAATTTGGCCTGCTTAAGGACAAGACCTTATTTTCCCCCAGAGACACCTTGAATCGGGGCACAATTTGACCAACTCAAACAATTACAGGAATTTGCGGAATGCCATTCCAGTCGCCATCAGAATTGGAAGGAAGGCTTGGGTTTGTGTCTTTAATTCTGCAAACCCCTGTCGTTCCTCATCTCTTATTCTTCCTTTTTTTCCTATGTCTGTCAGGCATCCCTTCAATTGTCTCTGCTTACTTTCTCTTGTTCCTGGCAGAACGAGGCAACTTGGCTGGGGTCCAGCACATAATCCTGGTGCTGTCAGGGAAAGGGGGTGTTGGAAAGAGCACCATTTCCACTGAACTGGCTTTGGCTTTCAAGCATGCTGGGAAAAAGGTATGTGCCATTTCAAGACAGTACAGTACCAAAGTTAAAGCAGCCCCCCCAGCCCAATCACCACCGCACACAAACCTTGGGGCTTCCAGATTTAGCCACGCTGCCTGAGAAATTCAGCCTTTGGGGTTCTCTACTAAGAAAATTATTTCTTCATTACAACGATGATTGATTATAATTCCCTTGTCAGGCAGTGTTTTGCTCTGAATTTCTAATGATTTGAAGGAGGCTTTTTTTTTGGGGGGGGGGGGGGGAGAGGCAGAAAAAGAGAAATTAGGGCTGTTGGTTGCCCACCCAGCCCTATGATGTAAGCCATGTAAGTCTGTCCAAACTTGGCAACTTTTAAGACTTATGAACTTCAACTCGCAGAATCCCTCAGCGTGGCTGGCTGAGGAATTCTGGGAGTTTACTGAATAACAATAACAGAGATGGAAGAGACCTTGGAGGTCTTCTAGTCCAACCCCCTGCCTAGGCAGGAAACCCTACACCGCTTCAGACAAATGGTTAGCCAACATCTTTTTAAAAACCTCCAGTGTTGTATGTAGCATTCACAATCTCTACAGGCAATCCACTGATTAATTGTTCTAACTGTCAGGAAATTAGTTCTAGGTTGCTTCTTGTCCTGCCCCCAGTTAGAGTATAGCTTGACCCCCCTCTTCCTTGTGACAGCCCCTCACAATTAGGACCAGAATGTTTGTTGTTAAACAAGGCAATTGTTAAGTAGTCATGCCCGATTTTATGACTTGTTTGCCCTGGATGTTAAGTGAATCACTAAGCTTGTTAAGTGAACCAGTTGAAGTAAGTTTGGAGACCCCTGTTGTAGGCTGTATTGCAAATTAGGGATTTCTGGCTGAAACTTGGAGATCTACAGATCTCTTTGATAGTGCTGTACTTATTAGACCAAGACTGTGATTTGATACCCACTTCCTTCCCTGTGTTCTGCTATGAGCACCACAGTTGGTTGGATAGGGAAACGGAAGGTTTCCAACCTCCAACCTAGGGAGCTTTCTTTCCTGTTGGACTGAAGGTGGTTTAAGGAAGCAGATGGCATGATTCATCTCCCTCAAAGGCATGGTGGATACTGTAAGGCATTAAAGCTGCACTAGGTCCTGGTTTTTTTTCCTCTCCCCTATAGAGATCATGCTGATTCAATCGGCCAAAATAAGTGGCATGGTTTCCTGCTGTTCTTCAGTGGAAAACCTGCACAGCCTCTGTAATAGGTCCTAAAATAACCCTGGCATCATGTAGACAAATGGACTGAACTCTCCAGAACCCCAGTAAAAGGAAAATCTCTGCCCTGCCTCCTTCAGTCCTTAGCTTCTAAGGAAATGCAACGAACAAAATGTTAAAAAAAAACATATGTTTATGTAGCTACTTACCAAGCACATCTACATTATATTAAAGTAACCAAAATATCTTTACAATCCCTAAGGCATGTCAGAAATGTTGAACACCCCTGATGTTTGACATGTCCTAGACGTACAGCCTCTGAGAGATAGATTATCCACCTCCAATAGCAATAGCACTTAAACTTATATACCGCTTTATAGTGCTTTCCAGCCCTCTCTAAGCGGTTTACAGATTCAGCCTCTTGCCCCCAACAATCTGGCTCCTGATTTTACCCACAAAAGGATGGAAGGCTGAGTCAACCTGGTGTGATCCGATCTGCCCAATTGCAGGCAGCTGGCTGTCAGCAGAAGTAGCCTGCAGTATTGCACTCTAACCACTGCACCACCAATGCAAGTCAAAGCAGGCAGGGAGCAGTGGGATGTAGGTGTTTTGGGGATTTTTTTTTATTTGTTTTTATATTGGCTGTCCTTGTTGGGATTGATGGCAGCTGGTTTAATATTGGAAGGAGTCTAGGTTTGCCGGCTATTGTATAGAGGAGGAAAAATGGTAAACATTGTGTCAGGAGATCTGTGAAACGCAAGAGGTATCCGTGATAAGGGTATTTGCTCTACCTTTTGAGCTTTGCATAGACAGGGTGTACCTTTTGACCCAACTGTTTCACAGCTCCCACTCAAGCCATCTGAGAAGAGCCTGCTTATTTCACGGTTTGGTCTTCTGCCTTGTCTCCTCCAGCACACATTTTCCAACCCAAGACCACTTTAGATGCCAAGATTTAGTTTGCAGTTGGTTGATTTGGTTTCTGGAGTTTTAAAAGGCTGTTCCATATTTCCTATTTGTTTGCTAGGAAAATAAATGGAAGTTGAGATCGTAATAGTGTTCACAGTTTACATGGTCTCAACACTGTGGAATTGCCAGATTTAATTTAAAGTCCTGCCAGATTTCAAGTGAGAATGCCAACATTTCGAGAGATTCTCAGTCTCCTGTTTTAAAACCTGTCCTCTCCTGGCAGGCCATCCATAGTGTCCGAACTCTGGGTCGGAAGACGTTATTCCAGGCAAAAGCCTGGTGAGACCTACCTTTCAGAACACGGCCGCTTGTTTTTGTAGGTCGGCATCCTCGACGTGGACCTGTGTGGTCCCAGCATCCCTCGCATGCTCAGTGTGCAGGACCGAGATGTTCACCAGTGTGACAGTGGCTGGGTGCCAGTCTTTGTGGACCAGGACAAAAGCATCGCTCTCATGTCCATCGGCTTCCTTCTGGAGAAGCCGGATGACGCTGTGGTGTGGAGAGGACCAAAGAAAAATGGTACGGCATGCTTCAGCCGCCCCCCTTTCAAAGCAAGTACGGGTAGTCCTCAACCTGTGACCGCAACTGAGCCCAAATTTTCTGTTGCTCTAAGCGAGTCACTTGTTAAGTGAGTTTTGCACCATTTTACAACCTTTCTTGACACAATTGTTAAGTGAATCCCTGCAGCTGCTAAATTAGTAACACGGTTGTTAAGTAAATCTGGATTCCTCGTGGACTTTGCTTGTCAGAAGGTCACAAAAGGGGATCATCCATGACCCTAGGGCACTGCCACTGTCATAAATGTGAGTCAGTTGCCAAGCATCTGAATTTTGATCACCTGACCCTGGGGGTGCGGCAATTGGTCATAAGTGTGGAAAAGGAGTCATAAGTCACTTTTTTCCGGTGATGTTGTAACTTCGAACAGTCATTAAATGAACTACTGTGAATCGAGGACTCCCTGTATCCCTTGGGTGATGAGCTATGGAAATGCGCCTCTCACACCCATTATCACTGATCCTCATTTGCCTATTGTATGTTTATAGCTTTAATAAAGCAATTCATCGCCGACGTTGCCTGGGGAGACCTTGATTTCTTGATTGTGGACACGCCTCCTGGGACTTCCGATGAGCACATCTCCACAGTGGAATCCCTCCGGCCTTTTAAACCTCTTGGGGCAGTTTTGGTGACCACACCTCAGGTAAGAGGCACTCACCCACTGCTGGGCTTGGGATGTTCTGCTAGGCCTCTTGGGTCACATCACCAGTATCCTGCATCCATGAGGAAATGGAACACTTTGCCTGAATACCCAGAAGTGGATCTCCCCAGATTTTGACATTCTGCATTTTGTTTTGCAAGACGCTCGCGGGGGGGGGGGGGGGGGGGGGGGGGGGGGGGGGGGGGGGGGGGGGGGGGGGGGGGGGGGGGGGGGGGGGGGG